>JAJOZX010011438.1:0-120490 GCA_023014485.1 Bathynomus jamesi
GGACCAATTCTTTGACAGTTGTTGAGCAGTGTTCGTCAAGTGCGGCTAACAGCAGGTCACCATCAAACTCAGCATGGCGTCCAGAGCGTGCTGCATCTGTCAAACAGCAGTCACCATTCCTAAACTTTTGAAACCATCTTTGACATTTTCTCACATGCAGAATATCGTTGTCATAAACTTCCTGAATGTTTCGCGTTGCTTCAGTAGCACTATTCCCTTTTTTGAACTCGTAAAGCATTATATGCCTGATATGCTCTTGATACCGCCATGTTTATGAGGGGTTCACATAAAGCAAAACACACGTCTTCACTGGTCAAGGTCTGCAAAGTATGTAGCGAAATACGATAGATGTCCTCTTAGATATAACCTTCGGAAAATTTATGCTTAAACCGAGTAGGACTAGTTTAAACTTTATCGTAAAAAACGACATTACTTATGGGATGACCTGATAGTAATGAAACGTCTGCCACGCAACTTAAACCCGTTATTACGAGTATTGCTATTATCGAAAGTGAACAGTTTGTCAAAATTTACGTTATCGATGTTATTAACGATTTTGAAAATTTCACTAAGCTCCCCCTTTAATCTCCTATTTTCGAGCGAATGAAAGTCTAACTCTTTAATCCCATATTTAAAAGGCTTGTTGCGCAATGACGGAATTAGTTTCGTGGCACGACTTGAACCCTTTGTAACCTATCAATATCCTCACGCTTTGGAGCCTATTTCTATCGTCCTCTTTAACAACCTTACCGCCTATTTAGTATCGACCGTGAATTTTGACAGGTTACTAGTCAATCCTACGCATATGCCGTTAATGTAAATTACGAACAGCAATGGGCCTAACACTGAACCCTGTGGGACACCGCTACCTACATCCAGCCACCCCGATTCACTACCATTAGCAACGACCCTCTGTCTCCTAGCACGAAGCCATTCATCTAACTAGCTAGCTACCTGACCGCGTATACCGTGCGCTTTAACCTTCGCAATTAATCTTCCATGCGGAACTGTATCGAACGCCTTTTTAAAATCTAAATAACGTCAGCAGCTCTATGCCTATCGTATCTGCGCACTATTTCGTTATAAAATTCTAACAAATTAGTTAAACAAGATCTATGGCGTCGAAACGCATGCTGACTACTATTAATCAAAATTCTACTTTCTAAGTGATCGACGATACGATCCCTAACTACGGATTCCAAAAGTTTACCGACAATTGACGTTAAGCTAATGGGCCTATAATTGCTAGCAACTGTGAGGTCGCCATTTTTAAAAATAGGCGTGACGTTAGCTAATTTGAAGTCTTCAAGAATAATCCCCGTTTCGAATGACTGATTAAAAATCTTTGTTAAGGGGCCTACGATAACGTCGTTCAAATCGGTGCTACTGTAGTATGCGGTCTACCTACGATTCGGCGGTCTACCTTTTAATTATAGCTTCTTATCTTGTTTACTAATTGTTTGTTTACATCCCATTGTCAATCGCCCTTGACGATTGGTTAGGTTTAGTCATGATATTTTCGTTAGTTTTAACGAAAATATCATGATTAAACCTAACCAATCGTAGGTAGACCGCATACTACAGTAGCACCTTCAAATCTTTCAAATGTCTGGGATAAAACGCGTCAGGGCCTGGAGCCTTACTAACTTTTAGTCTATCGATATAATGCGCAATATCACCCTCGTAAACAGTTATTTCATCCAAAATAGTCCCGCTACTAAATGGAACGATATCGTCCACGTCGGGGACATTATTTAAGTCTTCTATGGTAAAAACTTTCGCAAGTAAGTTATTGGAAATACCCGCCATCGCCTGAGCGTCAGAAATCAAAGCGCCGTTAACATCCACTAGAGGGCTTATGTTATCTTTTATCGGCTTACGATTATTGACGTATTCAAAAAACTTTTGGGGATTATGTTTATTATCCGCAGCTACAAGTATCTCTAAATTACGCTTAGCATTCCTAACATCTTTTAACCTGAGGTCTTAGCTCGATATATCTATTAAAGTTAGCTGCCGTGCCA
Organism: Bathynomus jamesi; assembly: GCA_023014485.1. NCBI lineage: Eukaryota > Metazoa > Arthropoda > Malacostraca > Isopoda > Cirolanidae > Bathynomus > Bathynomus jamesi. The sequence continues at coordinate 2,025 of JAJOZX010011438.1, forward strand.
TTGCGCTTATTAAGTCTATACGCTCTGTTACGCTCGTTTATGAACTCGCCTATTTCCCTAGTCCACCACTTGGGCCTACCATGATTTCTAGCGCGTTTGGGCCTACGAGGAATAAATTCCTTTTCAATATTCATAAAACTTTCTTTAAACGCCTCCCAAAGCAAATTTGTGTCATTACCCGTATATAAGTTATCCCAGTCCACTACTCATCTTATCCGCAAAACTATCAAAATTTGTCCTACGAAAATCAGGGATGTCTATTACGTTACTATCCTTAGTGTTTTCTATCAATAGCTTAAACCTAAGAATTCGATGATCACTACATCCTAAACTCTCGCCTACTTCTAAACCTTCGACTATATTTTTGCCGTTCATCACCACGTCTAAAATATTGTCACCGCGCGTTGGTTCGGTAACCATCTGTCGTAAAAATTATCTTGCATAAACTCAATCAATCTCAAACCCTCCTCATTACCAGTAAAAGTCTCTTAATTAACATTAGGGCAGTTAAAGTCTCCGACAATTATACTATTCCGATTATTAATAAAGTTACCAAGAAGTGAGTAAAATCTAGTATCGGTCTCGAGGGGTTGAACAAGCCTATAAACAACAAAATTAAAACTAATACTATGCGCCCTAACTTCAACGCATATCGCATTAATTGCTGCCGGAAAATCTATCTTAACCTCGATAGCCCTAAAGGAATTACGAATATACAGCAAAACGCCGCCACCAATCCTATGTAACCTATCATTATTAAAGAGTTTAAAACCCGGTATATCAAATTCCCCCAACAAGTCCCGAGTCACGGTATTTAACCACGTTTCAGTGATAGCAACTATATCGTAGTTGCCGGAATAAATTATCGCCTTAAATTAGTTTAATTTATTTCTAATACTACGCACGTTACAATAAAAGACCTTTAAGTTATTTTTTACCACGGGCCGGCATTTTAAACTATTTTTTACGTCGGGCCCGCGTTCCCCGGACCCACATGATAATGATCTGGAGGTCATGAAATTGAGTCCGGGCGATGACTGTAATTTCTGACCACCCGTAAGTGGGTCGTGGTTCGGATTCCACGTTAAGCTGTTAGGTATAAGGTGGATCAGCAAATCTGACCGTCAGAATAAATAATTCGGTCGGAAGCAAACCAAGGTTAACTAACGTCCCCCCACCCCTCTCGGAGTACTCCCTTGTTCGATTGGTGCCTACAATCTCCTTATAAAATAATGGTGCCAAAATAACGTACTTTTTCATACAAATGAAGATACGAATATATAAAATATTATTGTTTATATTTTCAAACTGTCCATGTTTAGATGACCATCATTGTTCGCTACAGTGCTTATTCGACGCTCGAACTTCATTAGAGCATCAGGAAGATGCTTTTGTAGAATGGATCCAATAGCCTCTTTTCCTTTGACGGAGTTCTGCCAGATCTCTAGGTTTGTCAAAGATAGAAAGGGGTCTTAACTTAACCCCCCACCCACCACCTCTATAGATAAAAATCTGAAAAGGCAAAGTCGGATGACTGCAATGGCAAACCCGTGGCAAGCGTTTCACAAGTGGCACGGGAACAAATTTTTGTGGTCATATATATATATATATATATATATATATATAGTAAAGAACGACGCTTGTATAGAACATTCCGCGCAAGATGAGAAGAGAGAACGAACAAATGAAATGGTGTAATGGTTATCATATCTGACCGGCAATCGGAAGATCCCGGGTTCGATTCCCGGGTGGTTCTCATTTTTTCATTCTCTCTTCTCATCTTGCGCGGGATGTTCTCCTATACAAGCGTCGTTCTTTACGTTATTTATACTGCGTGTTCTTTGCAGTTGAAATATATATATATATATATATATATATATATATATATATAATAATGTGTGTGTGTGTGTGTGTGTGTGTGTAAAAGGTTTTCCACAAGAAATTTTTTTTTTAATTAAAAAATATTATTCGGTTTGTATAAATTAAAGTATTAATCTGTTAAATTTTTAATATTTGTATAAACTGCTCAATGGCCAGTAGATTTTCTGCCATCCTTTTCGATAAGCCTAATAACGCTCTCCACAGATGCCACATCTCTAATCTTAAAGAGAGATTCCTAAATTCTAAATGTTCTTTTCGGCTAATATAAGTCACAAAGGAGTTAATTGTAGAACCAAATTATATAAATTCTTTTGCTAATCATTATTAGACTAGGACTTTGCAACTTTAATAATCTTTTGTAAACGTGGCACCATGGGAGTTTCTCCAGGGGAAAACACCTTGAGAGGAGCAGTGCATGCCTCGCCCTTTGGGCAGCCGGTTCGGCTCAGGTCCTTTGTTCGTTAATAACTAAGTGAGTGTAGTGTTAAGGATTTGATTTTGTAACCTACTGTGCATTGTAAAAGAAATCTAATATTTTAAGTGATCTATCCTCGTGAAATAGACTAAAAAAGGTAATTCGTCATTTATATCCTTCCACGAGAGAAGCATTCTACTCCCACAACGGACTGAGGGGGGGGGAGCCATTGAGCGAAGGTATAAATTGTTTTTCCGCAACTCGCAGTCAGATTAAGTAAGTACGAAAAGAACGGTGGACGTCAGCAGTATAAACTTCATTGTCGATGCAAGGAAGCGACGTACTGAGAATACCTTCAACAGTCGGAGATGATGTAACGAAGAATAACATTTTCTCCGACACTGGTGACCTATACCAGGATTTTAACAAGGCACATTTTAATAATTTGTTTTAATATGTTTTTTGTTCTTTTCAGATTCGTTGTCGAACTTATGGCACAGAAATTGACAATAGATGAACGGGTGGATAGCTTTAATGTGTGCAAAGCGTGGTAACACACCGATCAGTTGCTGCTGCTTTTAATGGCAAACACCCTGAGAGGCCACCAGTTGTTCAGGCATCAGTTGGAAAACTGTTCACTAGCTTCAAAGAAACGGGAAGTGTTCATGATCGGCCAGAAAGTTCAACCGATGCAGCAACATCGCTAACGGTACTTAATCACCTCGAAAACAGCCCACGTTCAGTCATTAAGAAAGTTATCCCAGGAAACGAGTGTCTCCAGAAGATCCATTGAACGAATTCTTACAAATCGTTTCCACCCCTACAAAGTCCAACTTGTTCAGGAACTGCACTGTGACGACACAGACCGTCGTGTAGAGTTCTGCCAGTAGTCTCTACAACATCGATAGCTTCAACGAAGGGTCATGTTCAGCTACGAAGAGATATTTCACCTCAGCGGTCGTTTCAATAGGCATAATGCACGCTATTGGGCCAATGAGAACCCCCACTGGATGAAGGAAGGACCTGTGCAATTCGATCCACGAATTATGGTGTGGGCTGCGCTCTGGGGGGATCGGTTAATTGGTCCGTACTTTTTCGACGGCAATGTAACAGGTGAAACATATCTGCATATGCTGCAAACATTTCTAATGCCCATACTGGACAACATTCCATTGGCAGAACAGGCCGAGATGTGGTTTCAGCAGGATGGTGCACCACCACATTAAACAACCATCGTCTGGAGCTCTTTAGATGAACATTCCCAAGCAAGTGGATCGGACGGAGAGGGCCCGTCGAATGGACACACGTCTCCAGACCTCACGCCTCTTGACTTTTTCTTGTGGGGTCATCTCAAGTCGGTAGTCTATGCTGATTGACCCAGAACCATACGTTCTCTAAAGATAAAATCACATTAGTGTGTGCCAAAATCATTACCAATGTGTTAAAGAATGTTCAAACATCATGCATTCAACGCGTCAGAAAGCGTGTCCAAGTGGAAGGCTACCAATTCGAATATTTATCATAATTTCATAAAATGTAACTATTGGTTCCTGACTTTTGCGCACCCTGTATTTTATTTATTTGATAAATATATTTTGCGTGGCACTCCACATTTATTTATTTTAATTTCTGGCACAACCGTTTTTAAAGTTTTCATCACCTCCAAAAACACATTTAGCCTCGAGAGACGCATTCTCTTCATTAAATCCGAAGGATACCCAAGTGACCTTTTTATATGAATTAACGGAACTGCTCAATGCTCAAATCTTTCTATACAATTCCTTTTCACGGATTACGACCAAGTTAAGCAAGTTAGACGACTTGAGAAACTACGCACTAAATGGATCGAGTCACGCAACAGTCAATGTTACGTGTAATTAAAAAAGTAACATCCGAAATTCTGAACTGAAACGCGAAAATAGAGTGCCTCAAGGAAGTAATTTGGTTCTTCGATTATTCCTAAGCTATATAATAATAAAATTAATAATAATAATAAATTCCCAGAATGAAAGTGGTTTCCAAATAATTCCTTGATAAAACAAGGAATTACCTTATTACGACATCGTATCCCTGCCTTCGGGAAATAAGATTTAAATTAGGATTTACGGATGGATCAGAAAAATTATCAAGATAAAAAAGTTGACGCCAAAAAGGAAAAACTGACAGTAAAAACAATCAAACTCGCGTAAGACTTAAATAATTCGGGATTTTTTTTCGAATATATACAATGGTCACGAGTGGTGTGAAATAGATGACAAAGCATCTTTTAGTGGGGCTACGCGGTGCTCGTGCCGTAACACCGCTTCCCGTCGATCAGCGAAGTTAAGCGACATTGGGTCTGGGTTATAGTTGGATGGGGAATCGTCCTCTGCGTCCAGATGATTTAGCAAACCGTTGTAGTTCGGATCCCACAAAGCTGAAGGTCCCCTCCGTCACATGACTTTTGCCGTTACGCAAGTGGTTAAACAACCGCCCCTCCAAAAAAAAACTTTCAATCAATATTTTGAAAGAAAACACCACAAACTTCTCAAATTCCTGTATATACTTCATAAGTTATACAGGGTGTCCATAAATTCTTTACAAATTCAAACCTTTTTAAAGACCAATTTGTAATAATTTACAGACACCCTGTATTTTTCCTTCGTAGGAGGTATCCTCATAAAACAATAGCTTATGTGAAAAAATATAGTTAATCCAACCTTTAATTTATATACCAAATAATAAAAAATAAAAAAAAACCGATTAGTAATGGCAAGGGGTCGACTATTGCAACAGAGATATACAAGGCCCTCAAAGACACTGAATTACAAACCAAACTTGCCATGATAAGATCTGATGGGACTAATACAATGACCGGTTCAAATGGTGGAGCTATCAGATGCCTGGAAGAACTGCTTGGTAGACCTTTGCAGTGGAGCATTTGCCTACTACACTGTAATGAGCTCCCCCTTCGTCACGTCTTTGTTACTCTGGATGGAACAACAAAGAGCCAAGACTCATTTTCAGCAAAGATAGGGGTTGAACTTGGTGGAAGTGTATGTATCTCAGTGGGATGTGATTTCATTCAAGCCAATTAAGAATTCAAAATTTCCAGTTATTCCTAACGAAGTACTGGAGGACCTCAGCACTGATCAGTATCATGCTTACAGAATCTGTATGGTGCAAGAACCTCAGTCTTGCTTACGATAATTTACAAAAAAGTTTTTTGACACACACACACACACACACACACACACACACACACACACACCTCGCGAATCGTCGCACTGATGGCGCGGTCGAGGTGTACGACGAAGCGAAAAGTGCGATGCGGAGGCCCATTACGATATACGTAAGTACACTGTACTTAATTAATGTAGATGTCAAGCATTAAGGTGAGGTGCACACAAACGAGGTCAAAATTAAATATTGCAAATGGATGAAAAGCAGTGTTTGATGATGCACAATGAGCAGTCCCTATCTATTTCAGTGAAAACGTAGCAAAAAGGATAAAATTCAATAACAATATAATAGAAGGCATACATTTAATGAATACTTAAGCATATGATTCTAAATGAGCACCATCAGTATCTCTACAGAGTTCGAATCTGTCAGCAACATTGCTGAACATATTTTGGAGCATGACATGGGTTATTTTTGTAACTGTTACGATACGAGCACGTAAATGTCCCAGCTTCATTCAGATGGCATTTTAAACACCGTCGTCTTTCAACAAAATGGGGCACCTTGTCATTACGCAAACATTGTTCAAGAGTACCTAAATGAACGATTTCCAAATCGATGGATCGGACGTGGAGGCAACAGGCCCTGGGCGGCTCGATCTCCTGACCTAACGTCCTTGGATTTCTTTGCATGGTGCTTTATCAAATCAAACGTCTATCAAACGAGGGTTACAGATCTGCAAGATTTATGTGCTCGTATCGTAACAAGTTACAAAAATAACCCCCATCATGCTCCAAAATGTGCTCCGCAATGCTGCTGACAGATTCTAACTCTGTAGAGATACTGATGGTGCTCATGTACAGTAGAATCATATGCTTAAGTATTCATTAAATCTATGCCTTCTATTATATTGTTATTGAATTTTACCCTTTTTGGCTACGTTCTCACTAAATAGATAGAGACTTTATAAACACCCTGTGTGTGTGTGTGTGTGTGTGTGTGTGTGTGTGTGTGAGAGAGAGGTGGAGGGTTTAATGTGAATAAGTGGACCATTCGCGAGTATGTATCTGTCTGTCTGTGTGTTATTCTAGTGTTGTTCTTGACAGCTTCGAACAGATGACGTTTCCAGCATACATATCTCGCTCGCCTTTGAGTATTGGTGCATCGATAAGTATTGCAACATCCTACCTTCTCAAATACCCAAAATACAAAATCCCTATAAAGAGAATTCAATGATCTTTAAAATTCTTTATAATTAACTCGTTTGAACTGAAGGCGGAAATAGCTCGAAATCTTCGGCAATATATTTTCACTCTTAAAGAATAATCGTATACCAGGATCTAGACACGGTCGATTAAAAACTAAGTCCTCCCCTAAAACTATGTTTCTTAATGATAGGTATAATCAAGAAACGGTTCCATGCGAGACTTTTTCAACAGACTGGATGTAACTTAAATATATTAGAATTTAGAAAGAGGTAACGCGGCATTTGAAGAAGAAATCTTTCTCCATTACTCATAAATGGTTGAAATTAAACTTTAACCATATTCTAAGGGAATTTTTACAATTTTTTTATAGTCAATCATTTTATTTTTTGTTTACCTATGATACGCATCGTGGTTCGAACCGCAATATTTTATCTACCTACCTATATACAGTATATATCGTACCTATCACATGCCGAGCCCACGGTTTTTCGTGCATAAAAACCCATGACTAATACGGATGAAACAAACAAACCAAAACTGTAATTTGTAGTCTAGATACTGACATTAATAATTAATTAATTAAAGCAAAACTCTTTATACCTAACTGTATCTGCATTAACGGGCGTATGACCGGATGAAACGTCTCTTGCGTAGCCTATTGTTTCAGCGTGTGTGTAAGTTTAGTAGGATCCTTAGGCCGGCCGCACACGCAGGATCGTCTTGCGACTCACGACTGACGGCTCGAGTCGCGCATGATTTGACAGAACGGGAACCCCCGCACACTGCAGCGACATTCCCAGAATCGCGTCGCAGTCGCCGCAGCGTGCGGGGCTACCATTCTGTCAATGTAAAATCACACGCAACTCGAATCGTCACGACCCAAGTTGTCAGTCGTGAGTCGCGAGACGATCCCGCGCGCGGCCGGCCTTAGATTTACCCAGAATTTATTACTCCTACCGTTCCATGGTCCTATCGTTTTTAGATAGACCTTATTTTCTGAAAATGTTTAATAATCCTACGCAACTAGTGAACAAAATTAAAACGTGAATTAAAAGCCCGCATACCCATTCTCTATAAACAAAGCGACAGCCGAAAAGAAATTGCAATCAAGCTCATAATATCCAAAGGAACAGTTCAAAGAACGTTACGGAGGAGGATGCATGCGAGAAAATGAGTTTGGCTAATTGTAGCGGGACGTTATTCACTCTCCTTCCTTAGCAAATCTGATTGCGATGTAACTCCAGAAACACGCGCATCCATTTGGGACAGTGGTATTTAACCTTTTCGCACTGTTACCCCTTGAGCTAAAAAAAAAAAAAAAAAAAAAATAATAAATTACTCCCCTTCCCCTTTTTAGGAAAATTAGGAAACCATAACACAATTTTAGTGGAACTATAACTCTGCTCTTCCCCCCCCCCCTGGGTGGTAGGGGCAGTGGTGGCAAGTCGTTACCCCACAGAAAAAGACCGAATTACCCACAGGTTAAATACCACTGATTTCGGAGGATCACGTAATTGCTGAAAACGCGTTCACTGTAAAAAGATATTAAGAACGTGGTCTGTAAGAAAAAGTTGGTGTGAGAAAGATGTATATTAGTATTGCGAATATAAAATATACTCGAGTATGAGAGCAAATATCAAAACTTCGTGACGAGGCTAAAATAAAAATTATGGAAACGAAAAGCGTTCATTTGAGAGACGTTGCCACGAAAACTTCAATCTAACTGTAGCATTAAGACGGTGAAACGTGCGGGTGGCTCCGTTAGTGTCGGGGACAAGGCCCGGAAGAAGAATCACGGGCGTAATTCTACTTTTGACTCCGGGCCTCTTTACCCTCGATCACCACTTCAACCTTCCTGCCCGGGCAGGGCCGCTGAGATCTGGCACTGGGCAAGTTGCATGATCGGGTCCCCACTCCCTAAATCTCCCTACCAACTAAATTTTACTACTTTTTAAACAAGTTCTTTTAAGCGAATTAGGGTTAACTTGGGGTGAGAATGAATGGCAAAATTCAGAGCTGGGCACTTCCGCAAACCGCAAATTCCGCAATTGCGGAAGATGTTTTTCGTTTGCGGATTTGCGTTTGCGGCAAAGTCATCGCAAATTAGTGAATTTGCGTTTGCGGATTTGCGTAAGTGATTTTGAGTGATTTGCAATCGCAAATCCGCAAACTCCAAATCACTTCCGCAAACGCAAATTCACTAATTTGCGATGACTTTGCCGCAAACGCAAATCCGAAAAACATACTTGCGGAATTTGCGGTTTGCGGAAGTGTTTGCGGAAGTGCCCAGCTCTGGACTGGCAATAACTGAAAAACATTTCTTAGAACGAAATAGTTTCGTAATATGTTTATTAAAAATTAAAACACTGTTGATAAGCGAAAAAAAACTTAACATTCTTTAGTAGTAATAATACATTTGAAAAAACCACAACACTAAATCAGTCTAGATGTGAAGTTGTCTACGAGTCTACAACTCTTTTTTAATGATGCTTTACGGGCTTTTCTGTTAGCAAATGTTTCAATTATATCATCAAAGTTTAGGTCTCTTGCGAGTCTGACCTTTTTTTGCTTTTTCATCTTTTTCTCGCTTTTCTTTTCTCTTCCGTGCTCCAGACTTATATTTGTACTCCATAATGCTAACTTCACCTTAAAACAATGAAGAATTGAACCAATGCAAACCAACAGAGTTGTCACAACAGCAGCCTAACAACGGACTGACTGTGCAGCCAGTGCCGTGCTGTTGGAATAAGGTGACCGGAGTCCAGATTTTCGGCGGGACAGTCCCACTTTCGAGAAGTGTGTCGGGCAGGGCCGGATTAAGGACAACTGAAACTGATGCCCTAAGCACAGCCCAACAATGGTTCCCCCTCGACCCTTCCATTGTCTAACTGACAAGACATTAAGACTCAATAAGTGCTGAATGTGAAATAATAGATTAAAAATTCAGTTTTCTTCCAGGCCATCCCCCAGGCCAGACCCCACAACTATATTAAATATAACCTGTTTTTTAATTTTATTTATTTAACACTAAATAGCAGTACGCAATATAAGCAAATTATTTACTTATAACTAGGGCAACAGGAAAAATGCAAATTTTCAACACTTTTTTATTCATTTTTTAAAAAACTGTTATAAGGGAAAAATGCAAATACAAAAATTTATTGAAAACGATTCTTTCTACAGAAATCGATGTTGGTGGTCAATTTTGAAAAAGAAATTCTAATGAAGAAATATCATTATTTGTACGAAACAAAACATCTTTTATTCCATTGCTTTCTAACCTTGAAGATACATAGCATTTCAACATACATGGATCAAAAGATGCAAAATAATGCTTATTGTTGCCTACTTATAACTTTGTTTATACTTTAAAAGTTTTCTCTGTGGTGCCCCCTTCCCTTGGTGCCCTAAGCACGTGCTTATTTTGCTTAATGGTTAATCCAGGCCTGTGTGTCCCGCTGACGTATGGTGTCCCGAAGTTGTCCCGCTTTTGGAGATATTGAGCAAAAATGTCCCGCTTTATTAAATTACTACCAATAAGCTACTTCATGAATGGTTATTGACACGCTTCGATTTTTTTTAACTTACTAAACGTAGATGGCTACTATAGACTTGTACAATACAGTAAGTTAAAGTCTTAAGTATAATGTTAGAATCCTTATGGATTACTTTATAAAGACAGTTTCCCAGCAACGATTATTATATAAAATATTTTATAAAATTTGCAGTTTGCACTGGTGGAAAAGTGATAATTTGACTCTGTTTCGTTATTGTCTCTTATTTGATTTTTATTGTTAGTATTGTAAATATATATTTGGTACAACAGAGAATGGAGCATATATGTATGTCATATGGGGGCTTCGTTTTTTGCTGAAATTAACATTGAAATATCTACTTACGATGCCACCAAAACGTGTTTTTTGAGTATTGCAATTTCAAAATTTTCTCAACCGTGGCAGAGGGACACCCCCCCTCCCCCCCACTAGGGGGTCCAGTGTGGGGGGGTTCAGGATACGTCCCGCTTTTAACTTCAAAAAATATGGTCAATATGTTGGAAACATGTTTAGTTACTGGTGCTGCTATCTGTTGAGAATTTTTAAACGTTAGTTATACCAAACGTTATTTTATAATTTTTTTTCACGGTCCGAGCATCCCAGAGGGTCGGGCTCCGGAGATTGCAGGGTTGATACCCAAAAACCCAAGACCAAAAACCCACATCAATTTACTTCCCAAACTTATTTTTAACTTGGCATTTTTTATAATATGGTTATGCAGTCTTATATATTAACAACTATAAACTATAATTAATGTGATAAGGCCAATATAAACTAAAATTTCCAGAAACTATTTATTTGACACGTTTCATTATGAACCTTATATCTAATACTGTATCTAATTTATCTATCTTTTAATTGGCAACCTATATCTAAAAATAAATCGTTTCTTTTCAGATTCATAATTTAAATAATTTAAGTGGTACCTAATATTGATTAGTGATCAGTATGTTCAGCATCTTTTGACCTTAGGTGGCGGTAGAGTCGAACCAACATTTCTGCCTTTTCTTTCCCTAACCTATTTCACATTTTACTCCATACCAAGCCAAACGTTGAAACAAATCTTTCCAATGATCCGGAACTGGCCGGACAACTATGAATAGATGTCATAAATTTAGCAAAAACTAATGGTAACCTGGTCTCTTTTTTTTTCTTTCATTTCAACAATTTTCCACCAATTACTAACTGATGTAGAACTCACTATACTATCTTTGAATAAATGAGGAGGAAAAATTAGTGCGTCTTTTAAGCGGAATGGATAATATCCTGCCATTTAAATTTGAGTTAGGTCTAAATAAAGCTGAAATCTGCTTGTTAAGAAATAAAGGAAAGATCTAAAATTAAAATGGAGAAAATTCTATTATTATTATTCTCTCTCATATCTGAACTTTCTGTGAAATAAAGATGTCTTTTTAATATATAATGTAGATTAGATAAATAAATTAATAAAATAGATATATTAGGCACTACATAATTATCGAACCTTTCTAAAAAAAATTTCAACCAAGCAAAAACGCAGTTGGGTTGGTTTTGTTTTTTTAAAAACCGGGTTTTTGCCAACCCTGGGGGATTGTCCCCCCGCTCTCCTCGGGCCTGGGCCCTATTACTTTGACACCTTATGCACCCCCCACCTCTAGGGCCATGGTGATGGGGAGGCTGCTTCAATTCACCTGGTGTGATCTTGTAAGTCATTGAAAATATGAATAAAACGTACGAACGCAGAATTTTGGCTCAGCGTGCTGTGCCGCGTGTGTTCGTTCGTTTAACCCTTTAAGGACGAGTCCGTAGCATATGCAGTCACTCTTGTTACCAGAACGTACAGGTTTTATTGTTATTCAAAGCTGAATATTTTAGTAACTAGTCACTGAAATGATACACATTTTGGGTTTCTTTCTCGACAATTAAATAATATCTATATAAACATGTAGAAACATTTATAGAAACGAGGCATTGTAGTACAATTTATATTGTTATTTCTGGTGGACCTTAAGGTACCATCCGTCGTTAAAGGGTTAAGCGTGCGGGGATTAAACCTTACAGCAAGACAACGAACAAAAAGACATTTCAATATTCGACAAAGCTTACTCAGAAAACCTGAGCAGATTGGGAGAGTCAAACTGTTCAAGTTTCTATCACAAAGCGCCCAGATCTAGGCTCTACTCGGTATTAGTTAACACTAAAAACTATAAAAAAATTAAGTCAACAAGCCTATACACGACCTCTGACGTAATGTCCATTCCAAATTGCGAGTAATTCATACCGAAACTGAATCGATGCCGTGCTGGAGGAGGTTAACACCAGGGTTGGAGTAATTAATTAAGTTGTAATTAATTATCCATTTTCTGTAATTATAATTATCAAAAAGTGACAATGCCCGAGAGATCATTGGGTGTGGAGCCACCTCAGCAACTTCTGAGCGTGTGTTCAGCATAGCAGGAAACTTTTTCTCCCCGAATAGAACCAAGTTGGGAAGCGAAACGTTTCGTTCGCTTATTTTAATAAAATGGGACCGAGAACTCTTTGACAAACTGCATTTTGGTGAATGGGAAAATCTAAATAAATGTTTTGCGAATTGTGAATATGAAAACTTGTTACTTCAACGTAATTGTAACTAATTATAATTGCCAATTTAGGTTTCATAGTAATTATTGTATTTGTAATTGATGAGACAAAGGGTATAACTGTAATTGACCTCAGAAAATGTAAATGCTCCAACCCTGGTTAACTAACACCAATGAATTACTGCCGTGTCTTCGTCAATTTTTAGCCATTTACTGTAATACATTCATACTGTGGATTTGTATCCCATCAATTACGGACAATTAACTATCGAAGTACAAATACAATACCTCCTTTTCTTCAAGATTACAATTTTTTTCTTTGTAATCCCACTTCGACTCGCTTATGATTATATATGCACAGTATATATATATTTAATATATATTGGCGTAACATTAGAGTTCATTCATTTTCGCTGGCGTTTACCATTTTAAATTTTTCTAAAAATATATTCTGATGAAGCTACAATTTTTATTCGTAATATGTGTTTGGGAAACTGTTTAACGACAAAGGTCAAATGACGGAAGACCTACAGCATTACCTGGAATTCGAACCACCGGTCATTTACCAATGATGCAGTCCAGACCACCATGGCCGCGACCGAGACCGGAAAAAAGGTCTCGAGACCATATGCAATTTTTGCATATATTCAATATTGTGTAATGCCTAATTCCTAAGCTCTGTATTTCCCCATTCAGGAATAGAATTCTAAAGAGGTTATCCAATGATAATTGCAAAATTTACTCAATTTATTCGCAAATTCATAGTTCGTGATATTTTTCAGCAGTTAACTGCCTACTTAAAACAAGACAAGTGTTCGTTGCACTTGAGGAACATCAACATATCAGCAGTGATGTAGTCTAGAGTCTAGACCACCATGGCTGAGACGAGGCCGAGACCTAAGCAAGCAAAGAACACACACACATAATATATATATATATATATATACAGGGTTTGAAAACTTTCTGTACAAATGTAATGGGGATAGGCAACACCAAGACAAACCCTTTTCGTCTATAAGTGTATGTCCGCTGACGTCACCATTCGGCGCGAGAGGGCGCCGCTGCAACTGGCTAAAAGGTGAAGTGGGCTAGACTCGCGCTTGCCGCGGGCATTCTTAAATCGGACGTAGTACGCGTAACATTGAGCGCTTCACGACTGCTGAGATGGCTGACATGCATATGGTGTATGGGGCTGCCAATGGAAACGGAAGAGCTGCTGTGAGGTTGTACAGACAGCGCTTCCCAAACAGACGTGTGCCAAACCACCAAACGTTTGCGCATTTGCATCGGCGACTGCGAGAAACTGGAACATTCCATGCAAACATGCATGACACTGGTCGGGAGAGAAACGTGCGCACCTGACATGGAAGAAGAAATCCTACGGCGATTTGAGGACAATCCAAGCGCAAGCACGCGAGGTGTTGCACGTATCCTCGGTGTGAACCACGACCTGGTCTGGAGTGTGTTGCACGAGCAGCAGTTACATCCGTTTCATCGTCAGAGAGTCCAGGCATTACAAACCCGTGTAGCATGTGGATTTGCGTGCGCCCACACGTGAAAATTGTGCATGTTAAACACACCCTCACGTGTGAAACAGGCCTCATCTGAGAACAGCACATAAGCCGGAAAATTAGGCTGCACCGCTGTCTGCTGCAGAAACCAGCGTGCGAATTCCACACGAAGAGGGTAATCCCGAGGTTGTAATGCCTGGACACTCTGACGATGAAACGGATGTAACTGCTGCTCGTGCAACACTCTCCAGACCAGGTCGTGGTTCACACCGAGGATACGTGCAACACCTCGCGTGCTTGCGCTTGGATTGTCCTCAATCGCCGTAGGATTTCTTCTTCCATGTCAGGAGTGCGCACGTTTCTCTCCCGACCAGTGTCATGCATGTTTGCATGGAATGTTCCAGTTTCTCGCAGTCGCCGATGCAAATGCGCAAACGTTTGGTGGTTTGGCACACGTCTGTTTGGGAAGCGCTGTCGGTACAACCTCACAGCAGCTCTTCCGTTTCCATTGGCAGCCCCATACACCATATGCATGTCAGCCACCTCAGCAGTCGTGAAGCGCTCCATGTTACGCGTCTACGTCCGATTTAAGAATGCCCGCGGCAAGCGCGAGTCTAGCCCACTTCACCTTTTAGCCAATTGCAGCGGCGCCCTCTCGCGCCGAATGGTGACATCAGCGGACATACACTTATAGACGAAAAGGGTTTGTCTTGGTGTTGCCTATCCCCCATTACAATTTGTACAGAAAGTTTTCAAACACCCTGTATGTATATATATATATATATATATATATATAAATGATTGAACTCAGAATGGTCCTCTGAGATTTTTTATGTTACACGCAGACCATGCATAGAGCAAGGAACTCTTCTGGAAAAATTAAATCCACTATAGTTCGAATAAGTAGTGGTAAATAAGAAATACTATAGTTTTTCTTTTTCATGATGTTAGCCCGACGTGGGCAACGGGTCACTCGCAGAGAGGCCCCAAAATATAGTTTCCCTCACCAGCTATCTGCCAAGCAGATAGGATCCAGCTTTGGGAGAGGATCTAGGGTTTACAGCTACACCTAGCCTACTATATTCAGAACCTCAATATACGCAAGAAACACACTGCATTCATGTCGGATTGAATACATTAAAGAAAAAGGGGGGTAACTATTGTATTTTCAGCCAAAAACCAAAACTTAAACCTCAACTGGCAGAATCGAGCGTCCACTTTTTAAAGCATTTGACATGTCCGTTTCATGATGGAACTGAACTCCGAATAGATTTAATTTTCCCAGAAGAGTTCCTTGTTTCATGCACGGTGTGTGTGTAACATATATATATATATATATATATACACACACGGACATATTCAAGTTTGTTGATCTAGAAATAGAAAATATACGAAGAGTTCATCATTTTCCGTTTATTTCAACGTTATGTAGAATAAAACTTGCTTGCACAGATGTACTCAACGTACATAAACTGAATTTTCCTCGCACGCAAATTCTTTTGTTTGTGCGACAAAAAAATAAATGCCACATCTGTGTAGTGTATTGGTTTTTAATAAAGATAAGATAATAATGTCTAATAAGAATTAAATGTTTTGTTTTGTAAGAATTTAATAATGCTTTGTTTAATAAAGAAAATAATGTTTAATAAGAAATTGTTTTGTTTGAAATTAAGAATATAAAGTGCTAGTTGGCAACGCCTGAAATGGGTCTAGAGAAACGGTGAAATGCCCAATTCAGTCTTTCGACGGGTTTGCCCCAATAAGGTGTTGTTCGTATTAGAATGTTATAGTTTATTTAAAATATTTATTAGTCTCTCTCCGCGATTAAATGTTAACTAATTCCGCCCTCGCATAACCCCAGGGCCGGATTAAGCTTTGTTAGAGCCGGGGCAATGAATATTTCGGGCCGGTTGTGTCACTAGAAAAACACAATTCTTTACCCGATACATCATACATGAGTGATGTGATCAGTTGACTGGGATCGATCAACAGAAAACGAAACAAAAACAAAGATGTGATTACAGAAAATGTATACTTTGTTCACATAAATGGGATACTAAACTAGGTTTTGTAGAAGCGGAATCTAGATTTTTTTTTCTTCCTCACGGTCGACCAATTATTTCAACGGTAGATTATAGCGTTTACATAGTTTCTTGGCGTCGGTCAGCATCTGGGGCAGGGGCAAATGCCCCCTTTGCCCCCATTATAATCCGCTACTGCATTACCCGGTTCGTCTAAAGTATTTCGGCATAAATAAAAAGTCGGTAAATTATAAAAAAGCGGTGTAATTTATCCCGATCCTTTTGCATTGTTCGAAAGTTAATGGCGGCCACGTCTACCAGTCTGCCCGCGTGTTTATAAAGCACAGTAAAGCGTGTAAAAAGAGAGCAATGATAAAAGAAATTCAATAAAGTAAAGTAAATATGAATTGTGAATGAGGGGAATCACTACATCTGTGATTTGAGATGTAAACATTAAAAGCCCTTATCAGAGAAAGATGAACTCTAACACCCGTGTTTTGAGCTGGCGAACATTAAACGCGCTTATCAGAAACCTTAATCTAGCGGAAATTATCGTGGGTCATGACCCAAGATAAGTTTACATAACTCGTGATTGTAAGAATCATATCTTCAATAGGATTCCCCCCCCCCCTTGAAATGGTTCTGATGGGCTTTATAGAATTAAGCAGTGTATAACTAAAATCCCACTTTTTCTTTTTTTTAAATATAAAACTAAGAATCACCTAAAATTGCCGTTATATTTGTCTTTAATTTCATAGACGTACGCTCCTTCCGGAAATATTGTGCTGTTGAAATCTGACGAATTTCTGAGACACGGTTTTTTTTTTTTTTTTTTTTTTTTTTTTTTTTAAAGAAATCCAAGTTTCTGTACGCAGCAATAAATGAAACAGTGAATACCTTCGTTCGACTAATTTTGAGTTGAAACTGGTTGCATAATCATTACGATTGCTTTGATGATGCTTATTATAATCGAGTCTACAAATTATCTTTATCAACTCCTTCATTTAAATTTTTGCAAAACTTTGAATGGATTTATTTTTATTAATTTATCTGGGAATTGGGAAACATTATAAAAAAAATTAAAGAAAACATTTTTGCTACTTTTTTCATCTTATGAACATAAACGAAGATTGCGAAAGGGTAACATATAATAAGCGGGCTTAAACGGCAGAAAACCACCGCCAGAGTGGTTCCGTTGCGCATCGCGGGTCTACCACAAAAATAGTCCCCGGGGTACCCCGGCCCCTTGCCCGCGACATATATATATATGTAGAGGACCGACAAGAAAGACTAACAAGTAGACAAACAAATTGTTTCTTCCACGCCATCATCAAAACATTCTTAGAAGACACGTGGTCAAGGAATCAGAAACGATGAAAACGTCTGTTTCTTCCCAAAAGGCCGCGAAAGCAAGCCGTTATCAACTAAAGGACGCGTAGGCGGCGTTTCAAGAAATGCCCGCGAAAGTTCCGCGTCACAGATGTTATATAAGCGAGATTCCACTGATACTCATCCTCACTGCCTTTTACTTCTCCTACTTTTCTTTCACCATCTTTCTCTACTAAAAAAAAAAAAAAAATGGTGTCAATAATCCAGCAGGGTTGAAAGCACCTTAAACAGAAAAAAAAAAAACACTCCTCTTCAGTCAATCACTCGCTCACCACTTCTCGTTTGCATTTCTCGTCACGTGTCACGTTTCTCCTACGTCCGTGCACAACTTGTCACATCAACCGCCCTCTGGCTTCCCGCCGGAGAAGCGGCCTACTGTTCCTTCAAAGCTTCCGATCTATCATCAAGTAAGACCAGTGGCGGTTCCTCATATGGGCAATATGGGCAGCCGCACAGGGCGGCATTTGTGGAGGGCGGCATGAGCGCCTGCAAAAAAAATAAAAATAAAAATAAGAATAAATAAATAAAGAAATAAATAAAAATAGTTTATTTATGGCAGTTGTGCAATTTAATTTGTATTTTTCCTGTTCATAGTATCATAATTACATTCTCTTAAGTGAGTTATTCTATTTACGTGATGAAGGATTTGTAAAAATTCAGAAATTTGAGTCTTTTTTTGGTTCTGAAGTTCCAACAATTAGTCCAATAAAAAGTTATTTTGTGAAAGAGTTATGTCTGTCCTTATTTTGGGGGGATTCGAATGTGTGTGTGTTGGCGAACAGGGGGGGGGGGCGCTGAAGGTGAGGTTCGCCCAGGGCGTCATGTAAGCTAGGACCGCCACTGAGTAAGACCTTCCGCCGTCAGCCTGCAGAAGCAACCTTCGATCTCAGCCGGTCACCGTCTTTGAAGCAATTCTCGTGAAGCCTACATCAGTGTCCGCAGAACCGTCCGTTCCCTCAAGTACAACTTTCAACAAAAGGCTCGCTATCGGTTCCACGATCATCTCGGCGTACGTAACACCGGACGGTCAACTTCCGCAGGTTTCCAACCTACAAGGTCGACTTTCAAGCATACCCTTCGTCTCGAGAGGTATTTTCAACACAGTTGGTAAGCTCTCTGTGCAATGCTCGCTAAGCCTACAGAGTGTAATAGCAGCAGCGTCATTAAGCTATACCTAAAGTGCTTTTAATATCGTTCAAACTAACTCTCGTTAAAAATGCGGTAGGCCTATTTCATAATCCAAGTGTCATTACAATATTGATTGTGCATCAGACTAATTCTCTAATACAAACCCGCACTAGGCTTATTTCCTGTGCCCAGTTCAAGTGTCATTTCCAATACCGTAATCGTGAATTGTATCATCCTGCTATTGTGTTCTCATGTATCCATCAATATTTTGCATCCACTTATGTGATTTATTTAAGCATTTCATTATGACGGCCAAATCCACTTACGTGTACTAAACGTACGTGCATTCTTAATATCATTACTAAGCCCATTCAATGTTCCATTCACGCGTAACTCTAGCCTGCATCACCTTTCAGTGTACCAATTTAACGTGCATAATTTCCATTAGCATTTGGCTGCAATCATTTATTTCATGTTCATCTATGCATAACCTTTAGCCTACATAATCAGTGTGTTACGTATTCTATTCAGTGTACCAAAACTTACGTACTTAATTTCTATATTTATTAGGCAGAAGCATTTATTCCATGTTCATTTATGCATAACCTTTAGCCTACATAATCAGTGTGTTAAGTATTTTATTCAGTGTACCAAAACGTACGTGCATAATTTCTGTTATCACAAGGTTTCATATTTTATGTTGTGTTCCATTTTGCATGCCATTAGCCTAACAAATGAATGCATCACTTGACAATTAAGCTTTTAACCATTTCTCTTATTGGCTAAGCTCCATGTCATCTTAGCATAATATAAAGGCTGTTAAATAATTGTTATTCACTATAATTACTGTCAATCATTGTTTGTGAACAAATAACCGATTTATTTTCTTAATTAAATACGAAACAATAAGGTGTTTTCTATAACCTTAATATTATGAGGGGTCGCGCATCTTACGGTACCTAAGCGCCGCCACAGGCGAAAACGTGTTTTTGATGGATATCGCTATTTTTCACCCTTCCTCTATCGCGTGGTTTGGGTTATAATGACCTTACGACACTAGAAGTATGGTTGAAAACCTTATGAAGCGAACTACTTTTTTCACCTCTATCGCCAGCCAAAAGTTCACCCAAAGTTCGGCATAATAAGAAAATAAAAAAAATAAAAAAAATATACATATAAAATATGAAAATCTATTCCAAAAAACTCATCTCATTAGCATACTTAGAACTCTAATTTAGCCAAAAATGAACGTTCTAGCTCAATTAATAACACACACACTTTTGCCAGAATATTGCTGAGCTTTGGAGGCGATTTCTGGCGAATTTTAATTTTGGCGCTTAGGTACCTTAAGACGCGGGACCCCTCATTTGCTTGGGTGTAATCCAAGCTGGTGACCTCGAAGCAATTCGTATCACTCAGAAATATTATAGTAGGCCTATTCCATTAGCACTTTCAACTGGTGATACTGTATGACATCATAAGTGTAACCCAGCCTGTCATTAATACTCAATCACTGCATCAATTAATCACTAGCATTAAATTAATCAGCATCACCACAAACGGATAAAACTAGGCCCACTATAAACTGGTTAACCCTGGAGTGACTCGAACGTTATATTACGTTATTTATTCAGTGATCCTTGCGTTTCGCTGTTACTGACCATCTTATATATATACAAAGGAGGGGGTAGGTAGGTCTAGAGCGAAAAACTATAGACCAGTATCACTGACGTCCTATCTCTCCTAATACTTGAAAGAATAGTTAGAGAAAAAATCAATGCCTTCTTAGAGACGGGAAAATTCAATGAGAACTAGCGCAGATTCCAATCAGGTAAATCGTGCCGTGCCTATCACAACTAAGAGAACATTACAGCAACATCATTGATACACTTGAAAACTGAAAATTACGCTGTAACATACAAAGATTTTACTGAATCATTCGCCAAGTGTGATCATGAAACTTATGTGAATAACTAGCAAAGTGAGAGAATGAAGCTTTGCTGTTACGAAACTTAAGAACTGTCATCATCATCATCATTATTAATTTAACGTTCGTGGATGATGGACCGGATTTAACTCTTTGGACTGTTGGGGGTTGATTCAAGCAGCCCGTTTGAATAACTGCTATGGTATGCGTCTTGCATTCACGATCGCGTTGATGGAACTCTGGCACGGTTTATGGCCAGCTTAAAACCCCTATCGAGTAATTAATCGGAAGTTAACATTAATCTCCAAACGATATCAAAGTTCTACACCGGGACAGGTTACTCAAAAGAAATCCCCTTAAGCGCATCGAGGACACTGAGGTCGTGGGTTCGACTTCCGATGGTACTAGTAATAATAATGTAGGAGTTAGACCACTGGGCCGTATTCGTCTGGCATGAACGCTGTGCCAGTTTCTGGCACTCCTTACTCGATTGCTATAAATAGGAATGTAATATTTACAGCGATGACCTTTTCACACAAACTATTTTACCAGTTCTAAATCCGTTTTGACCCGTTTTCAACCCGTTTTTACCAGTTTTTCGCTTTCAACCAGTTCCTACACGATTTCAACCCGTTTTTAGTTTTTACTAGTTTCGCACTTTCAACGTGTGACCCGTTCCTACCCAATTTCAACCATTTTTAAATTTCTTTTTACGGGTTTTCAACCCGTTTTGAACCATTTTTAGCGGGTTTTATGTAATGAATCCCTACTAGAGAAACATCTCCGTCCGCCAATTTTAACATTGTAAACTTCGGTCGCCTCGAATGTTTGGGAATCAAATTTCTGAAGGATAAAATAAATTCAAAGCTGGTTCAATCACGCAAGTTTAACTGACTGAAGCTTGCAGCTTGCAGCTTGCAGCTGTTACTCAGTCTGTATGGGACTTCGATAATAATGGCACTAATAAAACCGAAATGATAACCGCAACTTTTATATAATAAAATAATAAAAATCGCCATTACTGGTTTTAGTATTAAACTTACTGAATGACCTCAAATGAAGAGAAAGGGCAGTGGATCGGAAATTAATTATTAATAGGAACACAGTTACTGCATAGACAGACAGACAGACAGACAGACAGACAGACAGACAGACAGACAGACAGACAGACAGACAGGAGGGGTGCCACGTGGAATACTGATGCAGTAAACGTTCAACATGAAGTCTGTGAAGCCATTTATGTCAATTATAAATCTGTGAATAACGAGAGAAATTCGTCCACATAAGTTTAGTGCAACTATTTTCATAGTGGTAAGTACGACCTAACTGTGTAGGCCTACATATAGGTTTATGCATTATTGAGAATAAGAAAAACAACTCCGAGTAGTAGACCTATACAAAATTTCTTTTAGAGAGAGATGGTCTTAAGAACAAAACCTTTTACATATAGAAGAAATAATTTTATGTAAACACTGTGTTAGACTTTTTTTTCATCGAGTATCTTAACAATTGGTAAATATTTGTTTAGTTAAAAACAAAGTTAATTCCAATGAAGGCAACATTATTCCATCCACACAAAAAATGTTTCTTTAGAAATCAGAAACTTCTCACGTGTTCGAAAACTTTGCCTACACTGTACGAAATAGTCCTGTGTTTTTTTTTTTAGTGTACGGAAACTGCGTAACATTATAGTGGAGACGCTGACACATCCATTTTGAATATTGTTTTAGACCTATCTCAAAACATCTTGGCAAACTTACGTCAAAAAGAAAAGTCTTATTCACCCATCAGGAAGGGCATCAATGGTTCAGAAATAACACGAGTAGTCTTTCAATTTCTATACATAGAGGTCAATCAACGGACAACACTTGTGGTTACGGCGGGATACGTTAATATAACGTCAACGTCAAGTCAAACCTTCCAATGTGCTTTACCACAATGAACGTGAAGATGCGTCAAGGATTGGATCACGTGTTACACCTTCAAACACAACACTTGGCAAGAGAAACAATACTGGGTGAACGTTCTTCTTTGCAGAGAATCTATTACAAGTCCCGATATGAACTTGAACACAAATGAGAACGCACATTGTCAACAGCGAAAACGAATACCACCTCCCACTTTTGGGACACCTTTTATGTAAACTTCAGCTGAACTTTAGCAAAGTCTTGCCCACACCATGATACAAAAACCTCATTACCTTCGTGCCACAGGAAATTCAACTAGATATTAATTCCCCGGCTATCCTATTTTATCTACATCTTCAGATTTGGTAGCAGTAGGGTGATTCCAAGACAAGTGGACCAGTGGGTAACACCAACACCGCTTTGATTCTGCTGAAAATTGGTACATTGGTTGGTTTTAGGTAAAAAATACAACTTCTGGAGTTTCAGATCAATCGGACCCATAGGTCATGAGTTATGGCCGAAGTCATTTTGAGAACATCAGTTGACCTCAACCGATGTCAATTGACAATGATTCGACTTAGAATTGGCAGACCCATAAAACTATACATATCTGGAATCAGCATGTTCTGAGGATTCAAAAAATGGCATAATTATTGTTGTCTATAAACAAAAATTTGACCTTGAAAATAAATGTTGAGGTCAACATTTGACCTCTTGGTCACGAATTTACAAAAAAAAAGTAAATGAATATTTTGTTCCTTTAATTCTTTATCAGTAAGTTAAGAAAAAGGTGTTTATAGTGTATTATCTAGGTCAAAAATTAGTTTGAGTAGCACCATATATCAAGTTTAGGGCCTAAATTCTTGCTTTTTATTAACAAATTTTGTGGGCTGGAGCCTATGAACTGGGGAGTTTCATCATAAAATACTGGTAAAGAACTACAGTGTGTGTGTGTGTGTGTGTATATATATAATATATACCTTTGGTTAGCTTCCGCCCGAATTGTTCATTCTGACGGTCAAGCTTTTCACTCCACCTTAGATCTACGGTTTAACGTGGAATCCGAACCACGCCCCAACAGCAGCCCAGCGTCTTAACCACTAAACCACCCAGAATACCCATTTATCTATCAACCAATTTATTTAGTGTGTGGAAAGATGAACAGCTGGGTTTTGCTGCACGCAGGCTGCCGTCAACGGGTCTCGATCCCGGGGCCGATGGATTAGTAGTCAGCGACGCTAACCACCACACCACCGATTCCTAAATGTTCTTTTCGACTATTATAAACCACATAAAAGAGTTAAGTGTAGAACCACAATTATACAAATTCTTTTGTTAATATCATTATTAGAGTAGCACTTCGCAATTTTAATAATCTTTTGTAAACGTGGCACCACGGAAGCTCCTCGAGGGAAAACACCTTGCGTAGTAGTAGTTCGTACCTCACCCTTTGAGTGGTCAGTCACCCCAATTGGGTTTTCTTCGTTAATAACTCTCCAAGCGAGTGTAGTTTTAAGAATTTGATTTTGTAATTACTGTGCATTGAAAAAGAAATCTAATATTTTAAAAGTGATCTATCCTCGTGAAATAAAGACTGAAAAAGGTAATTAGTCATTTATATCCTTCCACGTGAGATATAAAAATATTCCATTCTCTCAACGGACTGAGGGAGGGAGACGCTATTGAGCGAAGGTCTAAATTGTTTTTTCGTAACTCACAGAGTAAAGTTGAAAAGAAGAACCGTGGACGTCACCAGTATAAACTTCATTGTCGGTGCAAAGAAGCGACATACTGAGTTTACCTACATATCGGCAATAGCTGTCTAAAGAAGAGACCATCTTGCGACACATACATACATACATATATAGGTAGCAGCCAATTTGACTCCTGAGTCAAGTTGGTTGCTACCACCTAGTGGAAGTTCTCTGAACTACCAATTCAAATTGTTAAACTAGAAGTTTGTTTTTTTCCAAAAATTTATACATTAATATTCCAATTATACTTTTTACCAATATTTAATTGTACACAGTATTTTAGCAATACATTATAATATACAAATAAAAGTATTTTCATATTTAAACACTTAGAAAAAATGACGCAACAGTCATTTGTTTCAACAAACATGGAGATGTTATATTAGTGAATTTCAGTAACGAGATCATTTTCAAAAGATAAAATCATGCCAATTAACACAAATAGAAATATTTGAATAATTCACAGATCTATACTACATAAATTGTGTGTGTGTGTGTATACACTGTAGTTCTTTACCATTTTATGATGAAACTCCCCAATTCATAGGCTCCAGCCCACAAAATTTGTTAAAAGCAAGAATTTAGGCCCTAAACTTGATATATGGTGCTACTCAAGCTAATTTTTAACCTAGATAATACTGTAACACCACTTTTTCTCAACTCACTGATAGAGAAATGTTAAAGGCACAAAATATTCATTTATTATTTTTCTTTGTAAATTCGTGCCAAAGACGTCAAATATTGATCTCAATATTTATTTTCAAAGTCAAATTTTTATTTGTTTATATACAACAATAATTATGCCATTTTTTAAATCCTCAGAACATGCTGATTCCAAATATATATAGTTTTATGGGTCTATGACAATTCTAAGCCGAGTTATTGTCAATTGACATCGGTTGAGGTCAACCGATGTCCTCAAAATGACCTCGTCCATAACTTATGACCTATGGGTCCAACTGCTGTGAAACTCTGAAAATTGTATTTTTGACCCAAAACCAACTCGTGTACCAATTTTCAGCAAAATCAAAGAAGTGTTGGTGTTATTTTTTATTGGTTTATTTTTATTGGTTGTTAGTCACTCCATGATTCGTGTAGAACGGCTATGAAGCACCTGACCTCTGCTGATGTTTCTGCTATGTCTGATTGGAGGCAGAGAAAACCTCGTGGCTTTCAGTGCCTCAAAAACTCAGTTCCTCCATCTGTCTACTCGTCACAATCTTCTACACAACTATCCCCTTACCTTCAACAACACACAATTCAATCCTTCCTCTTCTCTTAACATTCTTGGCGTTTCCTTTTATCGTGATCTTTCCTGGAAAGATCACATATACTCTCTTTCTAAAACAGCTTCTAAGACGTTAGGTGTGCTCTACCGCCTCGGCGGTTTCTTCACCCTAACTCAGTTGCTGTCTCTGTACAGGGGTCTTGTTCGCCCCTGTATGGAGTATGCTTTTCATGTGCGGTGTGGTTCAACCCACACAGCCGTACTTGACCGGGTGGAATCAAAGGCTTTTCGTCTCATCAATTCCCCGCCTCTTACTGATTGTCTTCAATCTCTTTCTCTTCGCCGCAATGTTGCCTCACTCTCTCTTTACTATCGCTATCATAACGGACATTGCTCTTCTGAACTCTCTAACTGCATGCCTCCTCCTTTAAGGAGAGCACGCAGTACCAGACTTTCTACAGTTTCTCATTCCTATTCTGTCCAACTATCTAATGCGAGGGTTAATCGGTATTTTTAGTCTTTCATCTATACTCAACCGGTCAACTCTGGAACAATCTTCCTCAATCCATCTTTCCTCCTGTCTATGACCTCCCATCTTTCAAACGCAGAATGTCTAGGCATCTCGAAAACCCCGGACCTTGATTTCGGCTCTTTTTTTCTTCTTTAGGAGAGGCGCTTTTGCGGGCATTTGCCCTTGGCCCTTCCTTCCTGCGTAAAAAAAAACTTGTCCTGGAATAACCTAGTATTATGGTTGTACTGAAGTACCACCGGGTCACCCGATAATAATTAACGAGGGTGTTCATTATAATGAAGGAGATCTCCGAATACCCAACAGAATGGAGTTAAGTCCTACACAATTGTGACATTAATGGGGTTATTATGATCCAACCCATTCTACCACATTTACAGTATTTTAACTTCCTCAAATTCGAAGGCCATCAAGCAAAGTTCACTAACCAAATACTCATTACAATTACAGTAATTAAACAAATCTTTTAAAATATGCAATACAGTGTGATCCAAAATTAACACACTGGAATGAAACAAAATTCACAAATTCACTTAAATTGCCAGAAAGTTAACCTTTAATTAAAAAAGAAAAACTAATTAAAACGGTACCTTTGTAGTTTAATATACTTCAACCCTGAGTATGCATTTGCTGAAACATTTCGAAGTCCACATACGACCTACAGAGGGTTGACAAACGTAAATAGACACCACGATGATTGCCCGAAAAAATAAATGGCAAAACTCATCGGTGAAATGTCAGAACGTGCCAAGCTTTACATAATGCAAAAGGAGAAAACTATTCTAAATATAGTAACTCGATAAAATCATTATTTGACTTTTAGCAAGTAAAAAACTAGTGGAAAAAGAAAAACCAAGGGTGTCTATTTACTTTTGTGTCAACTTTCTGTAAATGTAACACTGTTATTTATTTATTTTTAAATAATAACCGGGCGGTCACCGTCACCAACACATTAGCATTAAATTGGAAAAAGAAACAATCCTCAATTTTCGAAAATGGTACCTTTCTAATTTAAAGTATTTTCTTAAAAGTTTAAGCGTGCGTGTGTGTGTGTGAGGGGGGGGGGGGCTTAACCTCCTTCGTAACGACAAGAATTCACGTAACGGAGAGGACCTACGGCTTTAACGTGGGATCCGAACTCCGGGTCGCTATATAATCTGGACGCGGACGATGGTCCCACGTCCAACTATTACCCAAACCCAATGTCGATTAACTTGGCTGATCGACGGGAAGCGGCGCGCGTTTCGACTTAGCCACGACGTAGCTCTTATAGACCGGCGGCAGTCGTCTAGAGTACATCCGTGAACATGTTTAAAAATAGCCTTAAAAGCAGTCGTGTAGTCTGGGGGTAACGCAAGGCGTTACCCCACTGGTTTTATTTTACTTTCAGCGTTACCCTACTGGTTTTATTTTACTTTTAGTGTTACCCTACTGCGTTACCCCACTGAAGAAATTACGACTACACCATTGCTTAAAAGATACTTTTAAAAGTGAACTCGGTTTCGGTACGACATACTAACCAAATTAAAACGATAAAAGCGATAAACAACGAAACAAAATTAAATGACGACAACGATAAAATAAGCCACCGGATTCACCATTTTCTCTTCATAATAATAATTTCCTCAAAAGAAGTGCATGACTTATATTGATTTTCGAAGATTATAACTGAATGCTATCGTCACAAACTTTTCTTTTTTCTTTAAGTGATTGGGTACAAGAGAGAAATGTATGCATGGTGTGGATGCTGTACAAAATTTTCCCATTTCAAAATACTTTCTCCAACTGTCCTGTACGTCTCCTTTAAAAACTGTTTCTGACAGAAGTAGCTGACGGGAAAAATCTTGTCCGTCTTATATACTAATTTATTAACTTTTATTCCAACGTGAATATTTCACATTTGAGCTAATATAGTTCCGTGGCCACTAGATTTTTGACAAAGTCGGAAACTCCACCTCTTTCATACGTCGGGCCAATCAGTGAATCTTGTGTACGGATTTGGCGTACACTAACGTTAGGTGGTCGTTCTAGGTTGGTTAGTAATTTCTCTCATCAATTTTCGACCATCCATGGGTCATGGGCGTGACCAAAAAAAAAACAGTAGCCACAAAAACTACAATTCCATTTCTGTTCACGTCCACTCTTTCTTCGCCATCGTTTTCTCTACCCAAATTTTAGTTTCATCTGGCTAAACGGATCGTATTCATTTTCTTGAATGAATAAGTAGAAAGCAGATTTTATGCTGCCATTTGTATATATGTTACGGGGAATCTGCGTAACTAGGGATTTCATGTAACGTTTAGTAGTGATATTTTTGTTAAACCTACGGGAAAAATATTGACGATTGGTTAGGTTAAGTCGTGATCTTTTCGCTAAAACTAACGAAAATATCACGACTTAACCTTACACGAAATCCCTGAACATTTTAGGGATTTCATTAAATCCCTAGTTACACAGATTCCCTGTAACATATATATATATATATATTATATTTCATTTCTAAAGTGTGGGACATATCCCTCGAGTATTCTTACCCTTATGTATATTATTGTGTACCGCTCACGTCTTCTTTGCAGGGGAGTAGCATTTCAGGATTTGTAGTGGCGCCCAAGTAGTCTTTATATTTAGTTTCCTTTCTTAAACTTACAAAATCCTTTGTATGGCCTCTATGATGTTTGCAATGTCTCGTTTCCTGTGTGGTTTTTCTTTTCCTCTTTTTTTTGGCGAAGTAGCAATCTCCAATCTAGTCCCATTAATTCTGAATTTATACTTCAATCTATTTCTAATGAATTCCTACTTAATCCTTCAAATATTCCTTCTAATCGATTTTTAATGAATTCGTACTTAATCCTTCAAATATTCCTTCTCTCTCTCTAGGATAGAATTTTTGTTGTGGCTTTGGATTTTATTTGTACATTGATTACTTTATGATCAGAAAAATTGGGTTGCGTTACGTTATTTATTTATGGCATTATTTTTCGAACTTAAATCCAAAACGTTCTCTTTTCGAGTCGCTACACACATTTCCTGGGTACAGTAATAATTTCCCATAATATTTTATAGCATTCTTGCCTGCGTTTTATCGTCCTATCTAATGTTACCGTGGAACTTCGATGTATATAACCATTATTTTTCTTCCATATTAAGAATGGCAAGTTAAAATCCCCACAAATTAATATATCTGGGTGCTGGGATTTTAAGCGATTTTAATAAGTTTACGGTTTAATTTGTAATGAAATTAATCTTTTGTGCTATTTGGTGGTCTACACACGTTCAAAATGATTAAGGTTAATGCTTTTATTTCTAGAATAAGAACTTCGATTCTGCTCTTTGATCTGCTTACCTTCATTTCACCCGCGAACGTGTTTTTCATACAAAATAAAACGGCTCCTTACTTTTCTAGTAAATCTACTCTCTCTCTATATGCTGTAGTCCTTTATTACTATTTCAGTGTCTTCGATGAAACGTCATCTTTTTTTGCATTCCTGCAAATGTGTTTCCGTTAAGCACATATATAATATTTATGTTGGTTTCCAGAGCAGATTTTGTAGGGATTGCAATTTGCAATCTGTTTTATCTTTTATATTTATACAGTCAATTTAGAAGTTCAATAGTATTTGTTCGGTAGAGATGGATGCTGGTCAGTATCCGGTCGATTCTCTTGGTTCAGGGTCGGTGTTATTGGGTAGGTCGTTGCTTGAGAATACTGAGGATGTGGGCTCTTGGTACCATTGTGGTGGTTAAGTTAACTGTGGGTGGTATTGGGCAGGTGGATGTAGCATATATTGTTTGTGTAGCCTATATATATCTGCAAAGTCCGGTCTCTCTTAATAAATAAATAAATAAATATATAATGAATAAAACCACGAAGGAAAGGAAACAGAATGGTGCTCAAGCGCTTTCGTCTAATGACATCCTCAGGAACATTAGACGTCATTAGACGAAAGCGCTTGAGCACCATTCTGTTTCCTTTCCTTCGTGGTTTTATTCATAAATATTTTTCACGTGTTACTTTCGTGAAATAATTTTCATATATATATTTATAAAATTACACCAATAATATATACGGTAAAAGCTTTAACTATGTTGAATTTTAAGTAAAAGGAGTAAGTAGGCCTGGCCTACAGCAGCGTAGATGTGAAAACAGGCCTTGGCTCCCTGCAAAACAGATAAGTTTAAAAAAAAATCCCTACAAGGCCCTCTTCAAGCCAAGAACTTTTCTACTGCGCAAACCACAAACTAAAACTCGGCTGACCGCCTGGCCCATAAGCTCCAATTAATTAAAAACTTTTACCATGTTTTCAAGGGTCTTACAAGACCAAATGAGTTCCATTCCTCGAACTAAATTAAACTTTTAAAGACTAAACCTTGCACAGCCTTAGGCCTACATATATGTTTACACAATCCTTCCTATAAGTTACATTATCACAAAGTCGTCTTCCATTCTTTGGTAATGGGATGGGTTTTATAGACAAGCTCCAACCAAAACTAATGAGTCAACAGTTGCATGTGCTCAGCATAGACTTACTCATGTTTAATAACCTACATCTTCACACTTAAATGAACTGTAGGCCGACCTTGGCCTACATTTCATTACGTAAACAGAGTAAGGAAAATTTCGTAGAACAATTCTGAGAAAAAGGCTTTGTTCCAATCCCTAATGCATCAAATCGAAAAATGTAATGTTACACTTATATATCCTTCACAACATTTAAGGTCATTGACGGAAGGGACTTACGCGGTAACGCGAGATCCGTAACAAGGGTCGCTACATAATGTGGACGCGGAGGAAGGTCTCCCATACAACTAATCTTCAAGCCCAATGCCGCTTAACTTCACTGATAGTCGGGAAGCGGTGTTACGACATTGGCCACGACGAAGCCCGTATGATGTCGAACAAGCCCCATATGTTTCAAATTCAGGGCTAAGTAGGCTTGGTAAAGGCCGGCGTCGGTAATTTTAGTGTTGACAAGCGAAGTGAAGACAGAGGTCGGAGTTCGAACACCGATGATACTGGTAATAATGTAGGAGTTAAAGCAATGGCCCTGGGCGGCATTTGTTGGCCTGAGCGTCGTGCCAGTTTCAGACCCTCTTGACTGATTAGCCCTATTACCCAAGTACATTATCTGATTTGGACTCATCAAACAATATATACAGACGTTCTCTCTACTGAGAAGTGTTGGGGCATATCGTTACTACATTTCGCTTCAACCACAGAAACTTATAATAATCACAAAAGCATACTCTACGTTTCTCCCCCTTCAGAGGACCTTAGACCATAGAATAAACATAGGTCTGGTATCGTATACGTAACTGCCTAGACTACAACAAACATTGTTAAATCGAAGGAGACTAGTTTAAGTTATGAGGTAGTAAGTAGACCTGCCACTAGGCTTTAAATTTAGTCTTGATCTAACGGTTAAAGTAGTGAAATTTAAGAATAATTAGGCCTATTATAAAGCATAATGTAAAACCTGGCACTAATTACTTCCAACAAAGATTCTGTCTAATTTAAACAAAAGTCTATACAAGTCCTGCAGGAAAAGCATAGGCTCAATTTCC
This sequence comes from Bathynomus jamesi, assembly GCA_023014485.1. Lineage (NCBI taxonomy): Eukaryota > Metazoa > Arthropoda > Malacostraca > Isopoda > Cirolanidae > Bathynomus > Bathynomus jamesi. The sequence continues at coordinate 33,762 of JAJOZX010011438.1, forward strand.
TCATACGAGTGTTGCAAAAAAAAAATAAATAAATAAAAAATAATCAGGCCTTTGTGTATATTACTTTCCCATTACAATTCACTAAAAATCCTCCAAACCCTAAACAGGCCTAACTACTACTGAAGGCCTACACAAATTCTTTATCTTGTAAATCCATCCAAAAACACAAGACAAGTCAAAAACTTCAACAATTTAAAAAACACCCACAAGATCAGTGCCTAGAGCCTATATTAAAACTTAGCTACCAGTAGAGTACTTTAGCACTGAAAACAAATCAATGCCGTACCAACAACACTCGAGTGATTAATTACTGTCCAAAAGAGAAAAAAAAAAGCCAGCCAATTATTGGCGCCAAAAATATTAATGATGTCATAAAAAAAAATGGCGCCCAATGTCATGAGTGTATTCTCGTGGGACATTGAGAGAGATAGTGATCAGCTACACGTTACGTAATTGCTACGTTTCTCGCCACAGGATGCTTTTCCTATAAGATTTTATCGTTCAATTACGATGCAACTATCATAAAAACACTCATTTGACGATAAGAATCTGCAAACTGAACACAGGCCCAAATCTTTATGTAATAGATATATATACATATACACACAAGATTTGCATGCCTGACATGTTTAAACAGACTGCACGAAAATTAGTTCTTACCTACTGTAGCTTCCCAATAAACTTTATTCTATATACAGTTGGGGTCCGTTAATACCCTAGAAAGCCAGCGTGGCCTATTACAATAAACAAGTTTTTTGGGGAGAAATTAAGTCTTTTACTGTAGACAAGTAAATTTTAATTAGTTTAGGGACCTTTTCCGTTCTATGGGCACCATTGAAATTAAGGAAATTAATATTTTTTAAACTTATTTTAACTTTTTATTAATAATCAGTACATTTTGAATAGGAGAAATTTAATTTATTTAACTTAACAGCTATGGACATAAAAAAATATTTGTCGTTTCTTCAAAAATTTGACGATTACATTATTATTGGTCATACCTATCCTAACCTAATCTCGTTGGTGTCCATAGAACGGAAAAGCCCCTAGTTTAGTAACTAAATTATTTAATTAAACTTATAAATGTAATTTTTATTATGGGACAACGTAGACACCCGTAGACACCACACTAGTCGCTGTGCGCGCTGTCTCACAGTTCCATTGGTAACCATCCGCGAGTTCAGATGATATAGCGACCCCTGGTTTGCATGATGCATCCCACATAAAACTGTAGTCCCCTCCGTGACATGACCTTTGTCGTTAAGAATGAGGTTAAACTGCCCAATATTACTCCATAGGCCTATATAAATTACAGATCAAAGGACAAATTAAAAAAATACACCGGTAGGCTTCTAAAAATATATATCAAGTAAACTAAATAAAGAGCCTCATTTAACCTTCTAGAAATAATGCATGAGGGCCTATTATTTCTTACTGATGTAAATTTCAATTACTACGACCTATTAATTAATCCTTCAGGACGACCGGTACAAATTGAGGATCTTTTCCGTTTGGGGGCTAGCAGCGAATTTTAATGAAAATTGGTATACCAATGCAGTTTTGGTCACTGATTTCAAAAATAACTTTTTTTTTGAGAAATTGAAAATAAACGTGTTAGAGCACTTTAAATAATTAATGTGTTTTTAACGAAAATATCATGACTTAACCTAACCAATTGTCAAGGGCGTACAGTTGACCTAATCGGGCATTCAATTGACCTAACTGGGCATTAATTCTTGATTTTTTTTTCTGCTACTTTAACAGATCTGCCGGGATCCTTCAAAAAACGTATTCTTCGTAAAGTTGCACTTTTTACCGTTTGACCGACGCTTTTGGCAACGAAAGAACTGGGTATTTTTATCAAAGGAACACACTTTCCCACACTTAAAGCACTTTTTCATAAACAGCAGTAGTTTGTGACTGGCTAAATTTAACACAATCCTCCGTAACTAGTTTAAGCTAGTTAAAACACATTAATTATTTAAAGTGCTCTAACATGTTTGTTTTTCATTTCTCCAAAAAAAGAAAGTTATTTTTGAAATCAGACCAAAACTACATTATTATACCGATTTTTATTAAAATTCGCTGCTAGCCCCCAAACAGAAAATACCCAAATTGGTAGTGTTTCAAATAAACGCATTCGTAACAAACCTACAAATAATTCTGGCCTTAAAAGGGTTAAACCCTGGCGTGTCGCCTACCAGTGCAAGCTTAAATAGGAAAAAGCCTATTAGAATTTTTAGGCTTTATTTGTACTTCGCTGAACTCAAGCTTATTTTGTATTTTAGTGGGAACTTCGCGAGTAGTAATTAAAGTTAAAAAAAGAAGCAAAATAATCGTGTTTACGACCATAAAAAAATTATATAAGCCACAACCTAACACCAACAATGAAAGAAAATAAGTAAGAACAATACTAGGCCTACAATCTTCTACAACCAAAGTACTATATTTGACAAGTTAAAAATTTAATGACTGACCACAGGCTCCTGTTATAAATAAATAAATCACAGCACCGTATCGCCCCTATACCACATACGCAGCAACCTATTTATACCCCATTTTTTTAGTAACCAGGCGCTGCAGGGGACAATCAGGCCCTACCACAACTTAAAATCCTTTCGATAAATTAAAAGAAATAAAATGTCGAAGTTTCGAAACTTAAAAATTGGTCTATTATGGTTGACATGTTTGTATCCAAGATTCTGAAAGTTCGCCAAAGTTGCACAGGAAAACCAAAATTATGAATGCATTTTTGCCTTTAAGAAATGAAGAGGCGAATTTTGTGTTCTGAACGAGATTACAAACAACCAGCCAACAACTATCGTTACCTTTCAAACACCACTTATCAATAACCTAACAAAGATAATAAAAGATAAAAGCAAATATGTGTAAGGTCATATGTAAAAAGTCGGTAAAAAAATTTGGATCACCTGAAGATCAGGACCCCCAGCCTTCGTTAGTTAGCCTTATAAGGCTAACGAAAATATCACGACTTAACCTAACCAATCGTTAGGTCAACTGTACGCCCTTGACGATTGGTTAGGTTAAATCGTGATATTTTCGTTAGTTAGCCTTATAAGCTAACTAAAGAAGGCTGGGGGCCCTGATCTTCAGGTGACCCAAAGTTTTGAATTAGCAAAATAGGGCCTACTTAATATTTAGCTTCTTGTATCCCAGCAAGTAAGATACCGTATGTGTAATCCTAGCATATATATATTTTTTTTTTAGCGAAGACCAGTCTTTGACAAAGTTGAAATTTGTTATAAAGATCGTGATTGGCCGAAATTGGTCACGTGGGAAATAACTAACATCTAAAATGACCACAAAACGTACTGTTATCTGGTCTCCGTGAAACTTATTAACATATTACGGATCACCTGAAGATCAGGGGCCCCAGCCTTCTTTAGTTAGCTTTATAAGGCTAACTAACGAAAATATCACGACCTAACCTAACTAATTGTCAAGGGCGTACAGTTGACCTAATGATTGGTTAGGTTAGGTCGTGATATTTTCGTTAACCTTACAAGGCTAACTAAAGAAGGCTGGGGGCCCTGATCTTCAGGTGATCCCATATTACTATATATGACCTTAGCTGTAGCAGTCATGCGTATATACAGGGTGTCCCGTAAGTCTGGAACCATAGGGCAAAATGATAAAAACAGCAATAAAAACGGTGAAGACACTTTTAGGGACTTTGTGAAATGAGCGAAGATGGTAGCGGCTCTATCATCGTCGGTGGATGTCCTCGGAGGTCCACTGCGTGGTTTATCTCCTATGGATCCCGTTTCCCTGAACTTTGCTACAAGTTTGCCGATACATGTGTGTTATCGGCACGCGATCCGGATGCAATCTGTTAAATTCCTCAGCGACCTCCCTCTGACTCCGATTTCCTACGAGCAGAATTACCTGGATGCGTTCTTCCTTACTCGAAGACATCATGGGCACTTGCAAAAATGTAAAAACGAATTACTTATTTTACCCTATGGTTCCATACTTACGGGACACCTGTACGTATATTTTTTTTTCTCTGTTACACTTTATGTACTGTATGTCTTGTAGCTACATATATTTAAGCCTACCAAACATTTACTTCGGGGCATTTGAGCAAATGTTCAGGGTTAACCCGTGTTCGACCTCCTTAGCTGCAGCGTCCCGCCTAATTTGGAAATAATTACACGCGAATAGTTTTCAAGTAATTTACTTATAGAGACTCAAATCATCAGGAAACGTCAGTGTATTGCAACTTAAGTTGTATGTTAAAAAAACTTACTCGAGACACATTGAGTGTAGGCTTAATCAGTGTTACTTCTTTCAAAAAAAGAAAATACAAGATTACGGCTATACATGACCTTCAAGCCTATCCGCAAAACTGATTAATATTAGGCAAAAATTACTGCTGGGCAAGATAAATGAACTATATTCACTTATTTTAAGTAAACCTTCGGCTAAGTCATTTGGAGTTTAAATTAATTAATAGGACAGTCGGAGCAATAGTTTGAATACATAAAAGCTTTATTTTCCTACAAGAGCCGACAAGGGCTGTATTTGAAGACCTAAACATCGTCCCCCAATTTTAGCCTTCAACTACAAATGAATATACTGTAAGCTAGTCAGCCAACAGACCTAAGTCTAAAACAGTGTAGTTTACATATCTTACCAAGGCGTTCTGTCCTTTAAAATTCTTTTTAAGAGACTTGAAAAAGGCCTATATCCATATAATGACTTAAATATTTGACTTACTTTACCTGTGACAACAACTCGCAGTTACGATCCAACAAATTTATATAAATTATTAAGGCGTAGGCACTCCAGAAACCTATAACAGGTGATAAACCAATTTCAAATCAATTCAAATATATAATGTGCCGGATTTGAAATTTAATATTTAAAGTATTCAATTTAAAATCCTCAAATTTAAAAAAAAATACAATGTACGATTTTATATCAAAACAGTTGTTACTTGCCAACAGTTAGTTAAAATGAATATTAAAATGAATGTTGAATATTATAAGCTGAGAACTGTTAACAAAATAGCAGTAAAATCATCACCCAAAAAAAATGTAAAAATATTCACATTCACGACGCGACCCTTCCATACTCCTCACTCACTTTATCCCGACTAAACAGCTGGTTGCAATCTTCTTGCTGCCTACATCGATTAGGCTAGTCTTAAATGTGCAGGAAAAACAAATATAATCTTAAAGCCTATTTTATACAGAAGTTGAGCGTAAAATTAGCTTTCACTTAAGGATCATTTATTAAAAAATCAACCTAATATGTTTTTATTTCTTCCTCAACTTGAGTAAATATTAATGAATCAAATACACAAATTTGGACAAAAATTTCCAACAGGTGCCAAAGATCTTTTGAAAGACGAAATTCTATTGGTCGCCGTTTTAACCTTTTCACCAATCACGAGCGAGCTTTCTTCAATCTTTGCTTCAGCGCTGCCAGCCAGTAGTGTCTGCTTCACATCATTGTCTGAATGAGTGAAATTGATAACTAACAACACGAGTATTAACTTCGCAGTATTAATTATTTTAACATAAATCTTGAAAAAGAAAGAGTCCGCAATTTGCATATTAATATTTTAACATTTATCTTTAGCAGACATTCGCCATAAAATTGATGACAAAAAGTACTCATATTGTTAATACTGATGGCATCATGACCGGTATAAATTGGCATGCGGTTTATATGCACATCTAGGCTTCTTACATATTTTTACATAACAAATATGTGACGAAAAATCATGCAAATAATAAACTTACGAATTTATATTCAAGGGGTAATAACAATATTATCTGGAAGTCATGTTTCTCATAAAGACTGTAGTCATCATTACAAAACACTTAACTTTACGTAAACAAAAACAAAAAATAATTATATATATATATATATATCAGTACTCTTCAAGGGCTAAATTTATACACAGAATGAACAGCTGGTCCATAAGTTTGCCTTCCCACAGGACACAAGAAGCCTATAATTTAACAAGTCCATGAATGGCAAATCCGATTATCTCTGAAATTTGTGAAAAACTAAAAAGTCATCGGATTCTAAATATTCAATGAGCAGCAACTTTTAAGGCTATAAACACAGTGTAATTTGAGTTAGTTGGTTGTCTTCTTCAGATATAAATAATTATTCTGTAAGGTGACGCAGTCCGCGTGTCTTTTTGCACTGAAATGTATGAATAATCAAGGAAAATTAGTAAAACTAGGTTATCCTAATGAAGGTATTGATATTTCTTATATCAATTGTGTGGGTGTGTGTGTGTGTGTGTCCACCTTTACTTTAAACAAACTTTTATTATTTTGTTTTTGTGAAGAAAATGAATAATGATCGAACTCGGAAAGAGGTATTTGTCTATAAAAGTGGCTGCGAAGGTGTGAGAAATAGGAAAACTGAGTAAAGGATGGAAGGATGGAATAAATAAATGTGGAATTGATATGAATGTGTCAAAAGAATTAACGACAAACACAGAAGAAATGGAAATGGTTTGTGTAAATGAAGATAGTGGTCTCATCTGACGCACCACGAGACGTATGTATACCCTTGTTAAAAGGGTATACAGTATACCCCAAACCTTGTTATGAAAATAAAACACTGGAACCCTGAGGTTGGAGTGGGGATTTATTCCCCTTAGAGATCCCCTTACGTATCCGTGTGTGTGTGTGTGTGTGTGTGTGTGCAATTGATTAAAGTGTTTCGGTCTCAAGCTCAAGCGTCGTGCCCACCCCATGGAGAATGACAAATAGGCCATTAAATTACATAGTTTCGAAATAAAGATCGCCAACAGACATACAAAATTTTAAAAACCCTAAGAAATTACTGATTGGTAATATTCTGATTTTGTTTGAATAGTTACTCTTTGTGGTGATACCAACAAAATTTAAAAAATTACTGATCTAAGTCATAATCACAAATAAATGTCATATATATATATATATATATACACCTTTGGTTAGCTTCCGCCCGAATTGTTCATTCTGACGAAGGTCAAGCTTTTCACTCCACCTTAGACCTACAGTTTAACGTGGAATCCGAACCACGCCCCATCAGCAGCCCAGTGTCTTAACCACTAGGCCACCTAGGGTACCCATTTATCTACCAACCACTTTTTTTTTTTTTATTGTGTGGAAGGATGAACAGCTGGGTTTTGCTGCGCGCCGGCTGCCGTCGGGTCTCGAACCCGGGGCCGATGGATTCGTAGTCAGCGACGCTAACCACTACACCACCGAGGCGCATATATATATATGCCGACAACTATGGATGGACAATAATAATTAATACACGATTCGCAGCTTTCGCATCGAATTCAAAATTAATTTAGTCTTCATTTACATGATGACATTTATTAATGTTTTCCAGAGATCGTTTGGTGACGTCACAAAAACGTCATCGAAAAACTAGCGTCCTATTGGTCGATTTTACCCATTTTACATGACTCTATTCAAATATTGAACATCACAGATGCTCTTTTTCGAGTTAAGTAATTGGCGTAAAGGTACTCGCCATCTAGCGGATGGAGCGAGAAACTATACCGGAGATTAAATATAGGCTATATATATATCAAGCATCCTGAAAAGGCGAACATTGTCCCTATATATAAAGGAGAGGATAATTCTTAAGCAAAGAACTATGGACTAGTGTCTTTGACATCCCATCTTACCGAAATATTTGAAAGAATATAATTAGAGACAAAATCTATGACTTTTTTGGAGACACCGGAAATATTCAATGAGAACCAGCACGGATTCTGATTAGGAACAGTAGCGGATTTAGGGGGGGGGGCCGAGTAGGCCATGGCCTACGGCCCCGCGCCTGTGAGGGCCCCGCGCCCTCACATATAATTATAATGTTGGATTCCACTATAAATAATACAATTGATTAATGATTAGTGATAATTATGGTATCACTCTCTTTGCTGGCGGGAGTTTAGTTCTATTCAGGCCGCTGTGGAGTGCGCATGTGAGTGTGTTTAGTGGTAAGTAATGGTAAAAGTCGTATCTCGAAAAAGTCGCCAGTCAATAAATGGGGATGGGGGAGTTTTAGTCAGCTTTATAATAACATAAATAAGTTGAAAAATGTTAAATTAATGTAATTAATTTTTTTATATGAAACGTACTTAGGCTAGGTTAGGTCAGTTTAGCTTAGATTTCATAATAAATACATTTTATACATATTTAAGGAAAAAGTCGCCACTGGTGGGGCTGGCGACTTTTCCCATAAAGCGACTTTTTCACCCGAACAACTGTTTAGTGTCTGTGTTTAATTAATTAATTAAACTGTATTAATTAATACTAAACCGAGGGTCAAGTGTAAATAGTTTGTTTTTTTATGTTTTTATGTTTCAGGATAAGGCAGTGAGGCTGCACTGAGGCACAATGGAGAAATCAACAAGTCGTGATCGTGATCAAGGGAGGAAGTATAAAGCTGGCTCTGTTAAACGACAAGAAAAGGCAGACGTAAACCAAAGAGTAAAAAAACTACCAAAAAAACTCAATGGTTGACATATCCAACAGTATCTGAATCTGCAAAATCACAAACTCAAACTGAATCCGGTCAAACTGAATCTGAATCAGTAGAGACACCAATTACGCCTGAAACAACTGGAGAAGCCACAACTAGTACTGAACCTAGTGTAGTTAGCGCAATTGAACCTGAACACAGTGACAGTGAGGAGACACAAGAGGAAGTGAAAGTTATGAATACCGGTACTGAACAAGGATTTGAAACGGATCTTGGATTATGGCCTAAAATAATTACTGAAAATGTGTGTGACTATTGGTTGAAAAAGGGAAGCGCAGAATGTCGACACTGTGATGGTGACTTCAAAGAGTCAGCTGTGAAAGAGCTAAACAGAACCCGTCATTGTACAAAGACATTATTCACTCGAACTCATTCATTATCTGGCCAAGAAATTAATCTTAAATGGCTCTGTTACTCTAAAACAACTGGTAAAGTGTATTGTTTTGCTTGCAAGCTTATGTCAAAGGTGGAAAGCTCATTCACAACTGGCTTGAATGGTTGGAAGAACGCTAGGTATGTCATAGAATCTCACAGTAGGTCAGATCAGCACAGGAAAAGTATGGTCGAAATGATATATCGAAAGACTGCGGGTGCCCGTATTGACTCTAATCTAGTACAACAATATGAAAGTGAATGCGAGTACTGGCAAGCAGTATTGAGGAGGTGTGTAGATGTTTTAAAGCTACTTTGCGAACGCGGGCTAGCCATTCGAGGTAAAGATGAAGTAATTGGATCAGTACACAATGGAAACTTGGGATTCTAGAGCTGCTGAGCACATACGACAGTTTTTTGGCAGCACATATCAAGAAACACGCAAACAAAGGTAGTGGTCATACTTCCTACTTGTCCCATGTCATTTCTGAGGAAGTCATTGGAATAATGGCAGAAAAGGTTATGTCCTCAATAACAGATGAAGTAAAAACAGCAAAGTACTTCTCAATTTCTGTTGACTCCACACCTGATATTTCACACATGGATCAACTTACTTTTACAATCCGCTATGTACTGCCTACTACAGGTCCAGTTGAAAGGTTTTTGCAGTTTATTCCCATGCTAAGCCACACTGGCAGAGATATTGCTACACAACTGTTCTTGATTTTCTTAAAGAGAAGAACATTCCAGTTATCGACTGCCGAGGACAGTCCTATGACAATGCCAGCAACATGTCTGGTAAATATCTGGGGACCCAACAGATAATCAAGAATGAGTGTAGTGAAGCTGAGTACATACCATGTATGGCTCATTCCTTAAACTTGGTGGCTAAGTGTGCTGCAGAAAGCTGTCCTGCTGCAGTGTCATTGTTTGCTCTGGTACAAAATATGTACTCCTTTCTTGTTGCATCTACTTATCGTTGGAGGAGACACCGTGAGGTACTAGAGACTAATAAAGATAAGAAGTTGAAAGTTGATAAAATACTTTCAGACACTCGTTGGTCAGCACGAGCAGATGCTGTAGCTGCTCTCAGTAGAGCACACAAAGAAAACATCATTGTTCTGGAAGAGTTATTCTCAGATCAGAATCAGCCAGCTGAAACAAGAGCTGAAGCAAGTGGTCTTCTCAAAGGTTTGAAAAAACTTGAAACAGTGATTCTTCTTGAAGTTTGGGATACAGTATTGGAAAGGTTTCAGAGTAGCAGTATCCAGCTGCAAAAATCTGGGCTCTCCTTCAACACAGCTGTCACACTGCTAGTCTCTTTTACAATTTGCTAAAGACCTGAGATCCCAGTTCGATGACTTTGAAGCAAAAGCTATGGCTAAGTGTGATCCCTGTGATGTGACGAGTAATGATGCATACTACGCCGACACGCAGCGTATTAGGAAGCGCAAGCGTCACCACGATGAACTAGACTCCGCGGAGGATGTTATGCTGACAGGGAGAGACAAGTTTAGAGTGACTACATTCTTGCCCATCATTGACAAGCTCTGTGCTGCCCTACAACAACGCATTGCTGCTTACAGCGACCTTCGAGAGAAATTTGGGTTTTTATCAGAAATCTCAAACAAAACGAACACTGAGCTTAAAGCATCTGCTGAAAAGCTTGTGTCTTCATATCCTAAGGACTTGGAGACTGGATTGGAGTCGGAGCTTTTGCAGTTTGCACACCTTATGAAATCCATTCCAAGAGATTCACCTGAAAGTGCTCCTTCATCAGGTGGTGCAAAGGCTGCAAAAAGTCCTGAACTAGAAATGTATGAGATAATTCACAGACATGACATGGTAGAAACATTTGCTAATGTTGAAATTGTATTACGACTCTATCTCTGCATGTTTGTCACAAACTGCACTGGGGAGCGATCATTCTCCAAGATGAAACTAGTCAAGAATTATCTAAGAAACACCATGGGGCAGGACCGTTTGTCTTCACTCACCCTGTTGAGCATTGAGCATGAGAAATTAAGGGTGCTTGATTTTACTGATGTCATCAAACAGTTTGCAAGTAAGAAGGCTAGAAAAAAATCTTTTTTGACTGAGAAATAGTTAAGTGTACCGTACAAATTGCCTGCAATAAACAAAACCCACTCATTGCATCATTTGCGTGTCAGTCAAGTGGTATTCTCTTTAGTTAATGGTGTATTATTATAGTTATTTTTTGTTAATGGTGTATTATTATAGTTATTTTTTATTGTTAAGCTTCAAAAAACAAATGTGTAATGTTCAACTATGAAATGGTCATTTGGCTAATTAATTATCAATAAATTGAATATTGTTTAAAAAGTAAATTTATTTTAACGCTTCGCTCGCCCATTGATTTGAGGGCCCCGTAAGGTCACCACTGGGGGATGGGGGTGTAAATCTTCATTTCAGTTAATTAAGCTAGCTTTGCGTAGTTTGGGGCCCCGCACTCCAACCGGCCTAGGGCCCCGCGCACCTTAAATCCGCCACTGATTAGGAAGATCGTGCCTATTACAAATGAAAGATCATTATAGCAATATCATTGATGCACTTGAAAACAATGAAAATTACGATGCATGGATTTTGTTGAAGCATTCGACAAACGTGATCAATGGTATGGAACATATGGGAATAATGGGGAAAGTGGGAAAATGGATCTAATCTATAACTTCCTCAGAGAACATCAGCAAAATGTTAAACTCCAAGAAATATCATCATCAGACTCGAAAGTACGTAGCTCATTACCACAATGAACAGTATTGACGCCACTCCCATTCATTATCATGCTAACAGACAGACAATGAAGTAACCAACAACAGGACAGTAACATCCTTTACGGATGATACAAAAATCGGCAAAAAAATTAGGAACGTATAAGATGCAGAAGCCTTACAAACGGACACAAACAGAATATACAGAGTCAGAAGACAACAACATGGAATTAAGCACCATAAATTTTCAGCTCTTTAGGACTAAACCAAAAAGAATGTTAGGCCGTAAATAGACAAAAAAAAAAAATCAAGGAAACACAAAAGCAAACGATTTAGGAGTTACAATGACCGACGATGCAAAATTTGAGAAACAAAATCAGATAGTGATAAACAAGGCAAAAAGAATTACGGGACAGATATTGAGAACCTTTATAAAGAAGAGACAAGTAATGATTTCCTTGCTGACAACACTGATCATACTAAAACTGGAATACTGCTCAGTCTTGACATCCCCATCTAAACAAAATTAACAAGCTAAAAGAAATTCAAAGAAATTTTACAACAAAGACCAGTGGCTATAAAACAACTAAATTACTGGTAAAGACACATGGATACACATTCGATAGTACATAACCTCAAACTGAACCCGATAACCAAATTAACCATCCAAACAGTATTGGAAAATAGCAAAGGTAGACTGTGCAGTGCTCCCAAACTAAAATCCAGATAAGGATAGCCTTAACTCTGAAGAAAAATAGCTTTGTTGTCAGAGGGCCATGACTATTTAATCAATTGCCAAAGGCCATCAGGAACACAGCTTATATACACTTATCCAAAAGCAGACGGTCCCTGATGTGCCGGGTGTACCTGGCTATGCGAAATAGAGAGCCCAGGAAAGCAATTCTCTAGAGTCTAGAACATCAAGCCAACGCTAGAGGAGGGGCCACAAGTCAAACCTACAAGGGAAGAGAAATCGACGCGCGGAACCCTTCACAGGTTGACAGGTATATTATACAAGATACGAAAATGGCCATATTTTCCATTACTGATCGCGTATCCCGCTTGCCACATAACAATGGAGTGAGGACCATAGTCTAATACAGGCCCGGATCTAGAAGAATGGGGGCCCGTGACTAATTTTTTTTTTTGGGCCCCCCTTGGCTACAATTTTTATTATATAAGGATTATAAGCTTTGTTTACGAGGAAAATTAAAGGTTTTCAGAACAAACATATTACTTTACTTTATTTATTTAGTTTTCAGAACAAACATATTACTTTACAAATATTTTACTTTATTTTACATATTATATTTTCCTGAATTAATAATTTTATACACACCTACCTACTGATTATGAGCTGGCAACCGATTGAACCGACGAGCCTTTTTTGTGCAAATTCATTAATAATATTTCGAAAATCGACTTCTTTGGCCAGAGCATGTTCAACATAGAGAATTGCCAGTGACTGTAATCGCTTTTGCTTCATTGTTGAACGTGTGCAACATTTGTCGCTTTAACTTAGAAAAACTCCGTTCGCTGGTACAATTGGTCACCATCAATGACAAGTACATTCTGTATGCATTTAAGACATTGGGCAAAACTTCTCCAAGCTGATGCTGCATAAGCATATTGAATGCACGAAGCTCTACACTGAACGAATCTTTCGTAAGATCGCTTAGACATTTCACCTCACAATAAAAAATCTGAAATAATAATAAATTAAATTAGTAAATGTAATAATAAATGTAAAAACCTAAAATTAAAATAAATAATGTAGAAATTTTTTTGGGGGGCCCCCTCAAATGCGGGGCCCGTGGCTGCAGCCCACATAGCCCCCCCCTAGATCCGGGTCTGGTCTAATAACATAATAAGTCACCATCTTAATGATGAGGTTCCATCGTAAGTGAAAATACCACATATTACTATAATGTTAAGAAAATGGGAAATCTGCAGTATTTTCATTAGGAATGAAATATGGTATAGTGGTAAAACAAATTCCATTGGAATTAACGTTCTTAAGAAACCGGGGGACTGTTATGACGTAATGTGTTTACTAAATAGTAACATTGAAAATGAGTTAAATAAAATAAAATTTCACTAGTAGTGATTAATAATAATAAATAATAATAAAAAAGTAAATGAAGAAAAGATAGCAGCGCGACTATTGGATTTCTAGCCGCGACTTATAGCGCAAGATAAATGTGACGTCATGAATCCCCTCTTGGTTACGAACTTCATAGCAACGATTTAGCCTCAGATTTTCTTATCTGTTTCGTTATTTATGTATTCCACTACGATAATATCTCAGGAATGAGATATCCACTATTTTGTAACTTGAAATATTCACATGGCGGGGGCGCTACGAACTAATTTTAGTACTGATTTTTATGAATCTAAAGAGTGTATATGAGCTGACTTGTTACATTATATTAAACTTGTTTTATAATTTCCCAGGTTTATGCGACTCTCAGAGTTCACGGCCTCTCACGCTCTCTTCTCCTCCGTGAGGAGAAATAGGGATTCATATATTTTTTTTAACACCATAGGATTTTATTCGGTTCCATAAGATTCTTAGGCATTGCAGGGTTAAATTGGCATAAAGCTCGTAACTAGGCCTATTAATTAGCGTTATTTCACAGTCACTAGTTAAGTTTAATAGTATTTTAATGTGTCCATGGCATTTCACGAAAATTCCACTTCTTTCAGAAATAGGCCTACGGTCGATTCTATTCAGGGTGAAAATTTTCACCCACGCTTCGACATCATTCAAAATTGCCTTCAGGTTTCCTTCCACACCCAGCTTATAACTTAATCTCCAGGGAGCGTCACCCTCAACGAATAGATCTTGAGAGAGTTCACTTCGCTTGCAGTGGAATTTATTTGCCACTTCATTCCAAATACACTGGAAATTTTAATTTCCATATTTGCAAATTTTAGTTTTTACTTATATATACACATATATACAGTATATTGTTTACTATGCAGAAGTTTTGGACCACCTGGCACTTCATCCAACAAATAGGGATATGGGTTTGGTGAAGTAATGTTACTGGTTACAAAACATTCTTTTTTACCATAAGACCCAAATTCGGCTTCACTGAAAGTACGTTTCTTCAAAATAAGATGTAAATAAATTTAACTTAACGGATCTGAATCGAGTTTAGGAAACATTACTTGAATTTTCTCTCTGGTTTTTTGTTGTTGTTTGTTGTTGTTGAATGAAGAAGAAGGATCTGCAACAGCGACCCCACATAGAAGTGGGCTAATAAGGCTGCGGAAGAAGAAGAAGAGTTGTTGTTGAATGCTTATACTGAAGTTCAAATGAAGCAATTTTTTTGTAAATGTATCAATACTTTTTGTAAATATTGAAAACAATTCTATAAATGTTGGTAAAAGTCACTATTTAACTGTGCAGTAGAAATTCTAAGATTCGTCAATGCCCAAGTTCAGCTAACGCCACGGTAACACCGCTTTCCCTCGCTCAGCAAGGTTAAGCGACATTGGGTCTGGGTAGTAATTGGAAGGGAGACCGTCTTCTGTGTCCAGATTATGCAGTGACTCGTGGTTCAGACCCCACGTAAAGCTGTAAGTCCCCTCCGTCATGTGAACATAGATGTTGCGAATGAGATTATCACATTTACACCATAAATTCGCGAAGTGACTTACCCCAGATCCTCGAGCATACCTAATTTTAGTGTGTAGTGATAACCAATTTGCGCAGTAATAATTTCAATTTGCGCAGTGATAAATTGAAAATCTGTGCAGTAATAAATTAGGTTCTGTATCGGATACAGAACCAAATATATCACTGCACAGATTTTCAATTTATCACTACACAAATTGAAATTATTACTGCGCAAATTGGTTATCACTACACACTAAAATTAGGTATGTCCTCGAGACCCTCGCGAACTTTTGATACATAGACCTTATCGGGAAAATAGGAGTTCGGTTCCCAGCCACCTATTCAGCTACTATACAGTACATTTAGAAACAAACACTATACACTAGAAACGTTGTTCAACAAAAAGTAAACAATAATATGATTATTATTATTAAATAACATTAAAATAAAATATATTAAACCATAAAATAACCTGAACAGGAATGAAAAATTACAGTGAAATCAAGTCATCCCCAGGCCGAGGCTTCCGTCTAGAGCAGCCAGCTCTAGAATGCAGGAGTATATAAGCAGTGGTGTAGTGCTGTGGGAACGCGTGGGAACGGCGTTCCCTTACTTTTTTTGGTAGACGGAACGGCGTTCCCTCACTATTTCAAATAAATCCGAACTTACAAATCTCTAACGTCATGAAATTTTAATTCCCACCCCTAGAAGAAATATGAGAAAGAATCATTAACTGTTTCATTTCTTTTAGCTTCGACTGAGGCAATGCTAGCCTATAAAGATCTAATGAAACAGTCACCACGGCGTACCAGTTGTTACTTTTTTTTAGTTAATCATTCCAGTTGTTAGCTATTTTTATTGATCGTACTGGATGGCGTATATCTAATGACACTGGAAATACTGCATCTTCAACCTTGGAATATATCCTAATATCCAGTGCATATGACCTCAAAATATCCCTGAAATTGGTCAGATTTCAAAAGATTTCCCGGGGGCTTACAGTGCCCCCGGACCCCAAGCTGTATGGGCTCGCCGCGCTCGCCATTGTCTCCCCGGCATCTGAGTAACACTTTCAAAATGCGTTCCCTCACTTCTTATTTAGCACTACACCACTGTATATAAGAGTCGCAATACAGTAAGCACATGCATACATTCTCCAGCATCACTGCAGGAGAGTACAGAAGGATCAAAATGCATACTGTATTCGCTTTATAAACCGTAGTTTACACTATGTACTGAGTGTAAATGAAAATTTGTGATCAAATCACAATTTCAAAATTACAATTGTTTACCAGCGAACTTCAAACTTTGTCCTTTATTACTCGCGAGTTCACGAACTCGCAAATTTATAATTAGCGAACTCGCAATGTTCTACTGTACACGAAATACCAGATACAATTTCCTTACTAATACACTTTAGTATTGTTTTTTCTTCTTCCATTTATGAAATATGGCTCCGAACCGCAGCACTATTTTTGAAGAAGGAACCGATACCCAAGTTACGTTTTAAGGAGAAGGAAAATTAGTGTAAAAATAAGGAAGGTTCTAAAACAGATGTTCAAAAACTAAACAAGGGATAGGATCAATCTGGGCCCCATTGATAACAAGAGCATTAACCCGGAAGACTATCGAAGCTATCAGGCAAAAACAGTGTGAGGGTGAGTGTGCTCCAAAGGACACTGAGCCCGTACATTAACAGGGTGAGTGGGCCGGCCCAACCCAACATAGGCGCCAGCAGTCGGGAACGAACACAGAGCTTCACCACCCAGAGTCTGACGCCGAGATCACTGAGCTAGCGGGAGCTCAAAGCTACCAGAATCTGATATTAAATGAGAAATGGATGCAACCATAGTACTTGACTCATCAACAGTCAGACGTGAATTACACGAGCTAAACCTCTCCTTATAGACTTAATTACTAACGCTTAGAGTCAAACGTAACAATCAATATAAATACCTAAATTTAATTATCCTTTAATGAGTATAGAATACAGAGGCGTAACTAGGGTTGATCGCGCCCAGGGCAAATCAATAAATGGCGCCCTTAAAACCAGTGTTCTTTAAACTTCTGGCTGAATTCTTATAATGGTACTCAAACTGGTTACTCGTAATAATACCGCTAACAAAATATACTTTTAAGAAGTTTATTTTATGACAAATGAGAATGAAAAACAGTTATATACATATACAACTGTACAAAAATATGTAAAAATAAATTGAAATGAAATGAAAATACAATTCATAAAAATTATTTTTACAGTTTATACTTTAATGTTTTTCTATCCATATACATAACCGCGTATATTTACTATTAAGGTTGATATTAAATTTCTATTAATACAATTTAATTTTATAGAACCAAAGTACGGTTAATTATTTGCCGAATTACAACAGAAACAATTAATATATGTAGAGAGAGGCATAACTTTTCACGAGAATACACTTTGATGTTTTCTTGAATTTTACTGAATTACCGATAGCAGAATTAGCAATTAGAATATTAGATACTGACAAAAATCATTCCAATTATATGGTACTTTAAAAGAAATGCCTTGTTTGCACCTATTATTTTTGGCTCTTTTAATGAATAATTTGGAACTTCACACTAAACATGTATTTTTCTTACTTTTGCTGATGCAAACTTATCAATAATGTCATCAAAATTTGTTATTTCAGTTTCCTCACGTTCAATGCTGAGCAAGGCTAAAGCAGAAAGTCTTTCTTGGCCCATTGAAGCTCTCAAATATGATAAGATCAATGTTAACTTGCTGAAAGATCACTCACAGCTGGCAATTGAAATTGCAATAGTGAGCATTATCTGAATAGCTACTCTCAAATTTGGAAAAACATTTTCATCTCCATACTGAACAATAAACTTGAGGAGTTCCTCAGCTTTAGAAATCTGAACATTTGGGCGACTTTTCAGAAGCATCTTACAATCCAGAATTTCTTCATAAAACTCAAAGCCGTCAATATCATTACTATAAAACTGTCCAAGGTTGAGACAACTTTTCTTTAAGATATTTACGTCATGACTACTGTTGCTTTCATTTGAGTCAAACAATAATCCTCTAGCATCTAAAAGAAATCCAAATTTTGAATCCAAGTCATGGAGACGGACAAATCTTTCTTCCATTTCATTATGGAGACGATCAATAGTTTCTTTCATTATTCTCATCATTTCTTCTTTCGCAGTTAACCCTACATCCTTGGCTTTTTCACCAGGCATTTGTTTCTTCTTTCTGGGGCGTCTTTCTACTTGAATATCCCATTCATCACACAGTTTCAGCCCTGCTTCAAGTGATTCACTGGCCAATGATTCTCGACTGCTTAAAAAATAATCTTGAAGGGCTTTTAAATCATAAGCAGCATCATGAAAGTTCATGGTATGATCTTGGAGTCGTTTTTCAACACGATCAATCCGAACAAGAATTTTGTTCCAAAATCCAAGCAAAGCCAAGAAATGAAAAGTCAAAATTTGATTCAGCACCTGCCTTGCATCACCTCTTGTATCAGCAGTTTCATTTTGATCATCAACCATGCTTTGCAAGAGTTCCACTATAATATCTTCCTGCCTTCTGCTCCACTCAGCTTCTTTTTCGGACTTTTCGGTATCGGCAATATTCGCTTCATGGTAAAATTTTCTAGAGAAAGAAACAAAAAAATAGAATAAATAAATAATTCATAATAAAATTCTAATAAAAATAGAATGAATTAATAAAGTTAAATGAAGTTAAAAATCTGAAATTCATGGAAATTCGATGGCTAGAGATATGATACTGGTACATTTCCAAAAGAGCATGTTTTTACTCTTAAATTTTTTTTTTTAAATCATAAAAATGGCGCCCCCCCCCCCCCCCCCCCAATTT
Organism: Bathynomus jamesi; assembly: GCA_023014485.1. Classification (NCBI taxonomy): domain Eukaryota; kingdom Metazoa; phylum Arthropoda; class Malacostraca; order Isopoda; family Cirolanidae; genus Bathynomus; species Bathynomus jamesi. The sequence goes on from JAJOZX010011438.1 coordinate 52,894, forward strand.
GGCGCCCAGGGCACGCGCCCCACCTGCCCCACCCTAGTTACGCCATTGAATTAGAATATTAAGAAATAATTAAAAAAAAATTTCTAGTAAAATGTCTTCGGATTTTTAGTTTATACATAATTTTATGTACCCTATTTCATGTAAAAACGGACGATTTCGCTTTTTGTTATTCGTCTTTGCAGTTCGTCTGCGGAAAACGTCATAGAATGAAAATGTTCACAAAACAAAAAAAAAAACATTCATTATGGTTAATGGTCAGTTGTACCTTCCAAAAATGAATATTGTTTAAAGAGGATTGAAAAATTAATGAGAGAGAGAGAGGAATGAATACATCCGTTCTCTAATGTTTCATTCCCATCCTCATCGCATCGAAATTTGGTTGAAAAGACTTCCAGTTGAATGGTTGGCCAAATGACCCATCTAACGGCCTTCATCCACGAAAGGTCATTGACCATTGAGATAGTCAGTTCTGACATCAGAATAAAATATTTCACCATTTACTCGCATTGAAACCACGGACGAAACTAAAAAAATTTCAAACACCAATTTGATTAGTGTTTAGATTTTCTCCATTTCCTCAAAACACGAGTTTTAAATTGTCAGGAGAATTTCCCCAAAACGATTCGATTTTGATCTTAACATCTAAATTCTAAACAAAAATGACAAATTACACAAATGAAGAAAGGTTCATAATCCTTCTTAACTCAAAATCTTCCTTTTGTAAGACAACATTTAAAATTTTTGTTTTCAATGAATCCAAAATAAGCGGATAAGATCTTTTCCACATTTATTTGGTAGACTAATATACAGGGTGATTCATAAATGTGTTTCATAAATCGCAGGGTGTACTCTTCAGACAAAAGTGAAGAAAAAAAAAACCATATAAACATTGGTTGAGAAACTTGTAGGTTTTGAACTTATAGCACGCGACGGAAAAATGAAACTCCTAAAGATTTTTTACATTTTATGCAAATATAGTGTGATACATTTACTTCATTTGCTTGCTACATTTGCTTGCCCACACCCCACACGTTACGGAACGTTACTTGAGGTGGGGGGTCGGGTTTTAGCAAAAATAGCGTTACGTAATTTTTGAATGGCGCCTTACCTGTATGTCAATGTTATATGTTGTTGGACTCGGTTGTCCCCCCTCCAACCCACCTTCCCCCAGTTGGGGTACCTTGACTATCGCTGCGGCGTTGCCACATGTACGGAGTCGCCTGTGAGGCGAGGAACATTACATATGCGGGCAACTGTACGTGAAAACTTAAAATTTAATAACGTAACGCTTAATCTAAGCAGTGATATAGACGCAACTGCGGCCGAAATTTCCGTACGTAGCTTAAAAATTAACGTAGCTGTAATATACAGACCACTTTTGCAGAATTTAGAGTATAACATGGAGATATATGATAGGCTAAATGATCTAATTTAAATGATCTAATTTATTAGGCAAAATGAAGCGGTTTTAATAGGCGGTTTCAATTATCCCAACGCTAATTGTGAAACTCAACGCGACGATGCGGAAGAGACGCGATTAACAAAACAGTTTTCTTTGCGTAAAAGAGCCAACTAACGGAAACTATATTAGATTTCATGAAAATCTTATTCAAGATGTTAAAGGTGGAGAGGAACTAAGTACTTTCGACCATTAATTAATAATATTTAAAATAAATGTTAAAGTTAAAGCGGAAAATACAGTATGTGTTTAAAAGTTTTTGAGTTCAGACATTCAAATTTCGATAGCTTTTGAAGCCAACTTCGTCAGATAAATTGGATAACGTAATTAATATAGAGGCCTACGTTAGTTTTAAGAATGTAATTTAAACCGTAGATACTAAATGCTCGCGAAAAAAGAATAAGAAATTATACTTTAACCCATTAGTGCCCACTGGTAGAATTTCCTACCAACAAAATTGTTTGTCATTATTACATCACTTTTTCTCGTATTCACGTGATCTTCGGTATGAGTGATTGATATGACGCAATCTTTTAGACTGCGTCATATCAATCACTCGTACTGAAGATCACGTGAATACAAGAAAAAGTGATGCAATAATGACAATTTTGTCGGTAGGAAATTTGGGCATTTTCCGTTTGGGGGCTAGCAGCGAATTTTAATAAAAATCGGTATACTAATGTAGTTTTGGTCACTGATTTCAAAAATAACTTTCTTTTTTGGGAGAAATGAAAAACAAACATGTTAGAGCACCTTAAATAATTAATATGTATTTTAACTAGCTTAAACTAGTTACGGAGGATTGTGTTAAATTTAGCCAGAGTCACAAACTGCTACTGTTTATGAAAAAGTGTTCTAAGTGCAGGAAAGTGCGTTCCTTTGATAAAAATACCCAGTTCTTTCGCTGCCAAAAGCGTCGGTCAAACGGTAAAAAGTGCAACTTTAAATTATCCCTAACGAAGAATACATTTTTTGAAGGATCCCAACAGATGTGTAAAAGTAGCAGAAAAAATTTAGAATTATCACAATTAATAAACTAAGGTCAATTCAATGCCCGGTTAGGTCAACTGTATGCCCTTGACGATTGGTTAGGTTAAGTCATGATATTAAACACATATTAATTATTTAAAGTGCTCTAACATGTTTGTTTTTCATTTCTCCCAAAAAAGAAAGTTATTTTTGAAATCAGTGACCAAAACTACATTAGTATACCGATTTTCATTAAAATTCGCTGCTAGCCCCCAATGGGCACTAATGGGGTAATAAGAAGCCACCATGGTTAAGTTATGAAATAACACGACTCGTTAGAGATCGGAATATCGTCCATAAAGCTGGCCGCACACAGGATCGTCTTGCGACTCACGACTCGGGTCGTGACGACTCAAGCCGTCAGTCGTGAGTCGCGAGACGATCCTGCGCGCAACCGGCCTTTAAGGCAGGGCCGGATTTAGGAGTGGGCAAAGTGGGCAGCTGCCCATGGGCCTCCACATCTTGGGGGCCTCCACATATTGACAAGCCATTATCAAAATAGAAAAAACCCGAAACTAGAAAAACCCGATAGATGATCAACAAAAAAGCACGCGCATCCAATACCACTGTAGTACATAAACTTTTACCAATTACTCTTTGTTGTGTACTGATTATTATTTTGTTTTTATTACTCTTTTAGCCTACTCTCACTATAATGGAATACCCAAGTAACCCGAGGCTTTCATTTTTCGCAGAAATGAGTGGAATGGACAGACACAAGAGTGCACGATGTTTTGAAAGTGTATGTATGTTAATTATATTATGAATCTTATGGATGACTTCAATTATGTCTTCCCCTAAGGTAGGGGGGCCTCCACATGGAGGCTGCCCAGGGCCTCCACACGTCTAAATCCGGCTCTGCTTTAAGGTACAAATGCGAAAACTCTCAGCCAACATTTCAATCAGTATTTTCATCTTAAGAAGACGCGTAACACGTCCGGGGAGTAATGTATTTGTCACGTGTCACGTGTTAAAATCGAAGTTAAAAAAAGCAGATAGTCAATACGAGTTAGTTCTTGGAAAATAGTGCAAACAGGAACCGAAGTAGTTTTATGCGTATGTTAACAATAAAAATACAATTCGGGAGACCATTGAGCCAATATTAGACGCCAATGGAAATTTAATAAGCGATACAAAAAACTCCGACGGTATTAAATAACTACTTTATTTACAGTAGTTTACAGTAGAAGGGTTTACAGTAGTGTTTCCAGTAGAAGACGTATCGAACATACCAGAAGCACGATTTATGTTTAATTTAAATGAAGAATTGATGTTATGTTAACTGTTACAACTGTATAAAAAGAGGTGTTGTATCATATAAATGAAATTTAGTATATCGCCAGGTCCCGATTTGTTTTATCCTAAGCATCTGAAAGAACTAAAAAATTAATTATTACTTCTCCTCGTTAAACTTTTTAATAGAATGTTAAAGGAGGGAATTGCACCGTCTAAGTTGACAAATGTCACTCCAATTTTTAAAAAGGGGGATCAAAAACTCGCGGGCAATTACGGGCCGTTTAGCTTAACTTTGATTGTGGGTAAAATTTTAGAATCAATAATACGTGATAGAACTGTTGGTCATCTTCGAAGTTAAACTTAATTAGAGACACTTAGCACGATTTTCGTAAACAACGTTCGTGCTTAACCAATTCATTGGAATTCTTTAACAAATTATAAACATTTACGATCAACACAGAACAAAGTCCAAATACGCAATAGTTAGACTTTACGAAGTCCCAGTAAACGACTACTGAAATAAATTCAGGCGCATGATAGTAGGGATAACGTATTAAAATGGATTGAAAACTGGTTAACAGAAAGAAAATAGAGTTGTAACAAATGGAACTGCGTCGGAGTGGGCAAGGGTAGCTAGCGGAGGCTTTCAGGGGTCTGTGTTGGGGCCCAGTCTTGTTCATTGTTTATGTAAATAACTTCGATATTAATTTGACTGGTAGAAGTTCGAAATTCGTGAACGATACGAAATTCAGTGGGAAAGCATATAATCAACTCGACAGAGAGACGTTGCAAAGTGACTTTAACAAAGTTGTTGATTGGTTGGACAAATGGCAGGTGTAATTATTTAATATCAACAAATGTGCACATTAGCTCTCGAAATAGCGAGTTTAGTTATTGTACGGCAGGTAAAGACCTTATTTCAGCAACAGAGGAGAAAGATTTCGGTATTATAGTTACGAAAGACTTAAAATTTTCAAAGCAATACGTTGAAGTCAGTAAGAAAGCTAAAAAAAGTGTTGGATTTTATATCCCGAAATTTTGAGTACAAATCTAAAGACATTATATTACCTTCATATAAATCCTTAATAGAAGGGCGACCAAGCTTATACTGGGTGATCCAGATAAATGGGACCCATAAAAAAAAGCCAAATATTCTTAATATTTAATTCCTTTCATAAAAACTATATATCATTCGAAAGAGTAGAGTTACAAGTTTATTATGAAATATTTATTTTTTAAAAATGACTCCTTTCAAATGTGCTCCATTAGTTGCCAAGCATTCCAGTGTTCTCGCTTGTAAGTTCTGCATCACTTTTGCAAGAGTGTGCGGTGGTATGGCCTGTATCTCATTTGTGATGGCGGCCTTCAATTCTTGCAAGGTCGTTGGGTTATTTGTGTAGACCCTACTCTTTAAATATCCCCAGAGATAATAATCTAAGGGAGAAAAATCCGGAGACCTTGCGGGCCATTCAACGTCTCCAAATCTTGAGATTAACTCGCCTAGAAACGTTTGACGCAAAACTGCCATGCAGTTCCTTGTGGTATGGCAGGTAGCTCCGTCTTGTTGGAACCAGTGGTTTTCTAGACAAAGATCTCTTAATTTAGGAATAAGGAAATCGGTCAACATTTTTTCGTAGCGATCACCATTTACAGTGACCGTGTTTCCGGTGGAATCCTCGGAAAAGTACGGCCCTATGATCTGAGATGCAGTAAGACCACACCAAACAGTTACACGCTGACTGTGCAACGGGACTTCGGTAATATTCAATGGATTTTCTGTTGCCCAGAAACGACAATTTTGTTTGTTTTCAGTTCCATTCAAGTGAAAATGGGCTTCGTCTGACATAATCAAAGTTGCTAGAAAATTGGTGGTGTCATTTACCTTCTGTTGGATCCATTGACAGAATTGTCGTCTTCGTGCGAAATCTCCATCGTTTAGTTGTTGCACTGTTTGAATTTTATATGGAAAGAGCATTAAATTTTGCTTGAATATACGGTGTGTTGTTCCATATCCAACTCCTAACAGCTGAGAAGCACGTCTGATGCTTATGTTAGGATTATCCTGTGCAATTTCATGAGTTCTGTTAATGATCTCGTCTATCCTTGCTGTGCGCACTCTTCCAGTTGGTTTTCTTTTTCCAATGCTGCCAGTTAGGGAAAAATTTCTGACACACCGACGGATTACTTTCTTAAAAAGTGATTTTGACATCTGAAAATTTGTCTTGAAAGATCTTTGAGCTGAAACTACACTTCTTCCATGCTCATAATATTGCTCAGTTATGAAACGCAGCTGTTCCACAGTCCATGCAGTCATCTTGAAGGGTTAGTTTTAACTAACACTTTTATTTTCTTTTGTATCTTATCTTGTCTTGTATTTTCAAAACCTATACAATCCTGTACAAACTTGTAACTATCCTCTTTCGAATGATGCGTATGATTTTATAAAAGGACTTATACTTTAAGAGTTACAGGGGTTTCTTTTGGGTCCCATTTCTCTGGATCACCCTTTACATTACAAGCTACGAACAAAGATTAGCAGAACTTCATTCATATTCACTAGAAAAGAGAAAATGGAAAGGACAACTTATTAAACTTTCTAAGTTATTAAATGGACTTATAATGTCCATTTTGAGCACCTTTTTAAGTTAGATAATGAGAGAGTAACTAAGAATAATGGATTTAACCCTCATCAGGAACCATTATGGGGGGTCAAACCATTGAAAGAGATGATATTAGTCGTTAAAAGGTTTTAAATGTGAAATATAATGTTTCATTCATGTCACTGTTTCATTACAGACCTTTTATAGCATCATTTTTTAAGATCTTAGGCCTGGGGTCATATAGAGCCCAAGGTTCCAACAACGTAAATAAATTAAAGTTTCCTGATGAGGGTTAAAGTTAAGAGTAGAAGATTTACTAGCGATAACGCAAAACTGCTTTTCTTATAATATCGTTAACTTTTGGAATAGCCTTCTGCCGCAGATTGTAGGTAGTACATTGGTCAGTATGGTTAAAAATAGATTAGAGAGAGATTTTTTAGAGATTTTCGCAAACCTAGTTCTGATCCACAGTTGGGCTTGGAGAGAGAGAGAGAGAGAGAGAGAGAGAGAGAGAGAGAGAGAGAGAGAGAGAGAGAGTTCCGTGAAGCGATGCTTAATAATCCAAATTAATAAATAAATAAATAAAAAAATTCAAAAATAAACTGCATGGTGTACATTACATTGTGTAGTTTAGTGTTAGGCAATATCCTTTTTTCCTTCTTTTGCTTCTTATTACCTCAAATTTTTGTGTGTTTGAGTACAAGAGGTAATTAATGTGTATGCATGGTGCGAAAACTACTATTTCTGAGTCGGAGTTTACACGGTGTGAGAGTTGTACTTGAAATTTTCTATAATTGTTCACTTATCTTTCCTGCTTTACTTCCTTCTTTGACTAACCTAGTGTGGATCCTCGATCTTCGGTAGCTTGTAAGTCCTGTGATACTTCTGTAATACCGTTGATGTTGTATGAACTTTTATTTCAAAACCAAAAGGTAAATTAAATTAAATATGACATAACTATTAAATTTAAATACTTGCAGCTTCAACTATTTAATATTTCATTCTTAATAATGAAGTTTGGTCTTAACTGCTAAAAAAAAAAACATATTGAGGATTATTTTTTAGATTTATTATTTTATTTTTTTAATTTATTTTTCATATATTTTTACAGTATTTTTTTAGAATAAAAATTGATGAAAAATTTAAATAGTGAAGACAAAAATTCAAATATATAATAGTTATCCCCAAAAGAAATTACTCAAGGTACAAAAAATTGTCCGAAAAAGTAAATTGGATTTTTTTGCAAGTACAATTATTGAACGCAAAAACGTTTAATGATATAAGGTTCAAACTAAATATAAAATTAGTGATACTTAATTACATACAAATAATCAGATTGTGCCTTTTCATGGTCACATTGATTATATTAAACAAATGTATTTACGATACAGTAGTGTATTTCATAATTTCATCAACAGCTAGAGCAGTAATTAATGTGAAGATTGCATTAATAAAGTTGGCTTTATTGAACCATCATATTTTTTTGCCCAGAATTATCAAACTGAGTATGAATGATACGGTTTGGTGTTCGAATAAATAATAAAAACTAAGGCAGTTTTTGCAAAAAACTTCACTTTTTTTCTACGTGAAGGTCAAAATATGATAATAAAAACCCACTCTAATAGACAGAGTTTATTTCCACAGCAGTTTCGATGCCCACTGGCATCATCATCTTGGTGATTTTAAACATTCATACTAAAAACAATTTTTACTTCGGTAGACTCAGGTTGAATACGAGGGTTGTTCAAAAAGTAAGTTTACAGGGTGTTTCGAAGAAACTTTTATTACAAGGCAAGTAATTATTACAAGTATTTCAACAACTTATTACTACTTTTCTACATAATCACCAAACAGATTCAAACATTTGTCGTAGCGTGGGACAAGCTTTCCGATGCCGGTCGAGTAAAATAGGGTCCTTAATTTTAATCAGTTTCGTTCGGCCGCTTCTGCAGCAGGATCGTTTTGAAATTGTTTACCTCCGAGGTGTTCCTATATGGCTGGAAACAAATGGAAATCACTTGGTACAAGGTCAGGACTATAGGGGGGGGGGACGGGGATGATCCATGACTTCCCAGTGGAATGATTCCAAAAGTTGGCGTGTTTGATTTGCAGCGCGAGGGCGTGCATTGTCATGCAAGACCACCACACCTGCAGTAAGTGATCCGGGACGTTTTCTTCTGATAGCCGTGCGGAGTCGTTGTAAAGTTTCACAATAAGAAGTGGCATTTATTGTTGTCCCTTTTTGTATGAATTAAACATGCAAAACGCCTTGATGGTCCCAAAAAATCATTGCCATCGTCTTACCAGCTGATGATGCAATCTTGAACTTTTTGGTTTATGGTGACTTCGGATGTTGCCACACATGCCTAACAAAATATTGTACTACCAACAACATTATTGTACTATGCATAATGCACCAGTAATTAACCTTGTAAACTTACTTTTTGAACAACCTTCGCATATAAAATGGGTTCAAAAACTTTATTTAAATTGTAAAAGTTGAGGGGGTAAATTTTGCATATACAAAAATGGGCGGTTGCGCGTTCATATTTCCATTTAACGGTACCCTCATGTTTCAAGTTAGATTTTACAAATTACACTAGATTTCACATTTCGTACAAATAACGGTATTACTTACCTTTCCGGGTCCCGACGTATATTCCAACTAAAATAACCTTTCCGGGTCCCATCATATATTTAATGCAAACTTAAAATTGTGAGTAATATATATTCGGGGAATGAAACCATTCATTCTAACTTCTTTCGGATCTTGTGGGTTATAACCCATCATTTTTGACAACGATTAAAACTAACGAAAATATCACGATTTAACCTAACCAATCGTCAAGGCGTACAGTTGACCTAACCGGGCATTCAATTAACTTAACTAGTAGAAGTAGGAGGAGATTAATTGAATGCCTGGTTAAGTCAACTGTACCTCTTAACGATTGGTTAGGTTAAGGAGTGATATTTTCGTTAGTTTTAATTGTTGTCAAAAATGATGGGTTATAACCGACAAGATCCTTATATAAATATATGTTGCTGAAGTTAATTTACGGTGTTTGATTTGGGACCCGAAAAGCTAAGGTTGGGTCATTGTCGGGACCCGGAAAAGTAAGTTGTACCCAAATAACTATCTTTTACCAAAGTACCAAAATAACGATATATTTTACCAATTCTTTTAAGTTGTAAGTAAACAATCACTTCATTGTCATTTTGTTTAAGGTTTATTGTTAAGTCCATCAGCGTTCATGCGTTTTTCCCCTCATTACCTTTAAACTCAACTGTGACGTTTGCCATGTGTATAAAGGTTTCGTCTGAACGGTATCACGTTTGAAATGGGCATGGCTTTCGTCTGTCAAAAAATCTGGTGGCAGCGAAACTGCATATTGTATAAAGGTGTTTAACTCTTCATACTTCCACTTGAACTATGAATGCATCGATGATTAGATATATGGCGAATATTTAGAACCCAGACAGTCCACAGCAGCTTAATAATAACGAATACGTTAGGTTAGGTTAGGTGAGGTTCGTTAGGTTTGGTCAGTAATTATGGACTGTTTCTGAACTGTGTCTGGAACCTAGAATTTTACCATATAAACCAAGCTCACCCTCTCGTCTATTGTTAACTTCGCAGCCATCCCCCTACTTAAAAGAAAAATATATTATAGTCAACACTGAAAATTCCTATGATGCACGACTTTTGCGCCACCCTGTATATACACGAGTATATGATAATAAAAACCCACTCTAATAGACAGAGTTTATTTCCACAACAGTTTCGATGCCCACTAGCATCCTCTTCGGGTGGATACAGAAGATGATGCCAGTGGGCATCGAAACTGTTGTGGAAATAAACTCTGTCTATTAGAGTAGGTTTTTATCATCACATTTTGACCTTCACGTAGAAAAGTGAAGTTTTTGCATTTAATACACGAGTATGTATGTTACGCGTAATGTGGATAATTGCCCAATGTCAACATTAGGCAATTATCCACATTCCGCGTAACATATTTAGCAGTATCAGATTTCCAAATTTCCAAACAAACTTGATTAAATCAAAACATTTCGAGAATCTGACTGGTCTGTTTCCATCCGAGGTGCATATTTTACAGTGAATACAAATATATAATTAATACCACTGGGCCTACAATATTTAACTAATACTTTGACTTTACAGTGAGTACAATACAGAAATTGATTTTTTTTTATCCTAAAGTAAAATACTAAAGTAGTAAATAACTACCTTAATCGGTAGTTGGGTAATTAAATATAACGACATTCCATCCAAACCGACTTACATTTTCACTAAAATGAGTACACTATATTGAAATTCTGGATTCAGTATTCAGATAAGTAATTGTTTAGAATAACTCCAAACTGCTCAATTTCCATAAATTATCCATTCATAGATTCGTTTTTATATCAGAGACGCATTTCTGATAGTCTGAGGTTGCACAAATGTCCCAAAAACTGTTATGCACGATTTCAATTTTATGGCATTTGCCCACCCTCGGACTACCAGAAATGCGTTTCTGATATAAAAACAAATCCCATGAATGCACAATTTATGGAAATTAAACCAAACCAAACCAAACCTAACCTCCATCATGTAACTTACCTGTTAGTGAGGTGGGTAGAATTTGGCAAAGGAAAATTTTATTTTTGTCGTAATTACACAAATGGCCACAGGTATTTCCTTTATAATCCTTTTTTGGGCACAACAATTCTCTTAACAAAATCCCGCGATCACAGAAAAATTTAAAGGCTGCATCCTCGCCTACAGAAAATTTCACAACAGCTTCACAAAACGTATACGAACAACCTTCGCATACAGAACTCGTGTTAAACTGCTTACCGTGAGGATATCTTTTCGGTTTGGCGGACTGGTATATCCCCACCAAATTCGCTATAGCGACACTATGCTATAGCACATGTAACAGGATATAATTTATTAGGTAAAAGTTGCTTAAAATTAATCGAGACCTACAGGAAAATAATTATTGAATGCCCGGTTAGGTCAACTGTACGCCCTTGACGATTCGTAGGTTAAGTCGTGATATTTTCATTGTACAAAGTTTAAGAGAGTTTTTCATAATCGTTAAGGTTTCTCTTAAATTAGTGGTTAGTAATTTTTCGTTTCGTGACGACCTGCTTTCGAGGACGAATTTTTTGATGTTTTATATATCAAAATAAAGCTTACGGCATTTCTAGAGATGTACTGATGGAAAACCAAACCAAACCAAACCAAACCAAGCTCCTTCCATAAATTTTACATACACAATTCCTTACCTGTTTCGCAAACGCGACTGCAAAAGATCTAATTGAAAAATTACAGCCGGTACAATACGCTATAAAAATAAAATTCAAAATGGCGATCCGACGATATGACACGCTTTGGAAAGTAGGAGGTCGCGAAACGAAAATTTAATATTATTTATTTATGTTATCCTTAATTATTTTACCATTAATTAATTATTTATTTGGTAATTATTCGTTTTAACACGCATCTCGCTAATGAATTGAAAACATGTTTTTCTTATGTAATTTGATGCCAACTGTTTGAAAATAACCTTCATTTGCTTGGGAAATGTGCCGTGTTTTTCAGAAATGACCTTACCTAACCTGACCTAACCACATGCAAAAGTAATTTTCACGTATATATATATATATATATATATATTATGGATCCTACGACAGGGGGTTCACACTCAAAACATTGAACGACTGAGGAAAGACGTAAAAAGTTGGGTGCTTTGGTCAGGAAATAAGAAAGAACATTACCCCCAATATATCGCGAGATACCTATTTAACCGATTTTATAACGAAGATGAACACATCCACCATTTTCTCCGATGCGTAGCGGAATTATATCCGCATACGATATAGGACGCTCGAAGTTATTTCTTAAAAAACGGCACATTTCTTAAGGAAATGAAAGTCATTTTCAAACAGTACGCATCAAATTACGTAAGAAAACAGGATAATAAAATAATAAAAACCCACTCTAATAGACAGAGTTTATTTCCACAACAGTTTCTGTTGAAAAATTATTTTATCGAGTTTATTTTTATTTAGGTGCAATATTAAGGCTAAGTTTATTTTAAATAGACAGTAATTATAGAAATAATAATGGTCCATTTAGACACTGTCAACATAGCTACAGACTTTTTCACTGTAGGCTGCAGTGGTTTTAATTAAGGTTAAAATTTGGTCGGCAGCCAGATTACTAACTATGGTCAAACTAAATTCATTAAAATTAATTTAGACTTACTATAAATGAAGTTGCCAGTTGAACGTTACCCTTTCTGTTTCTAACTAATCCATAAGTTTCATTTAGTTTCCAGATTTGAATTTTATTTGTTAAGTTTTAAGTTATTTATTTATAGGGGCAGGTCCGGCGCCAGCCTATTTGGCGCCCTTAGCAGGACTGCAGCTGGCGCCCCCACCCGCCTCCCACTTCACGATTGGGTTTGCCCACAAAGTAATCAAGGTACCATATTGAAGAAACTATTTGCCTTACACTGATCTATTTTAATTTGCTAATACATACATTTATTATAAAATTATAAAACCATTTCACAGTTCAAGAAAGTGTCATAACCAATCAAAACAGCGAGTAAAGCGAGGTATATGTAGTAACAAATCAGAACGCTCAAAAGTGCTAAAATATGCGTGCAAAAAGGACATATCTACTGTTTTTTCCAAGCAAGAAGGCCCTTAGAAGGGCATATGTCACATAAAAACAGTTATTCGTTATTGATGACTCCCGGAACTCATATTAAGCCGTAAATAAGCCGAGTCGCTTATTGACGACTCCCGTCTGTGCGCGAAACATTTTTAAATCGCTTATTTACGACTCCCGTCCCTAAAGGGTTAAAGGTCGTGATAGTGAAAGTTCTATAATGACCCAATAAGATGAATAAGTTAATTATGTAAATATCAGTCAAGCTAAACTGGTGTACATACGTCGTACAACCTTTCATCATTTGTCTATGCTTCTCATTCCTTCATTATTTTTTTCATGTTGTTCTTACATAATACTATCAGACGTGCACAGGGCGGGAGGCGCTGGCGCCCCCCAGATCTTTGGCGCCCTTAGCATTTACTAACCTCGCCTAATGGAAGCGGCGGCCCTGTATAGGGGCTATTTCCCAGTTTAATTAAGTTAGGCTAGGGCTGTATTGCCCTTAAGTTTTTGTTTTTAAAAGTTTAAGGTTTTGAAGGTTTTTACTCAAATTAGGGCTATATTGCCTTTAAGTTTTAATAGGGGCTATAACAGCCATTTAATTATTTAGTTAGGACTTAGGGCTGTTGTAGCCCGGTTCGAGTTTCTTCTAGGTACCTAGTTTTAATCTCTTACCTTAGTTATGTATTTTAATTAAATTATTTACACCTAGTTCTGGTAGGCCACTATTTAGTTAAATAGGGTTTTAGTTTAATTGCAGTGGTTAATATTGAGGTTTAAAGGTTGACTTTAAGTTGCCCGGTTAGTTGGGGAACTAAGAGAATTTTTTTTACGAAAAAACTAGCCCACTTCATTCAGCAGTCAAAATTTTCGAAGATACAGTCAAAGAGCTCCGTTTTTCTTTGTCTCAGAAACTTTTTCTTTCTTCTTTTTGTTAATTAGGGAAACCCAACTTCACTAGTTGGTTAGAAACGAGGTTTTTTTTTTTTTTTCTATATTTATTTTGTTTATATTTTATTTGGAAATATATGTGGTTATTTCTACCCAACCTTTTTTTTTAACAGTTTCGATGCCCACTGGCATCCTCTTCGGGTGGATACAGAAAAACGAATGAACCAAAAACAAGATGGGAAAACAGTCCAGGGACCGTTAAGAAATTCACACCTAGATCCAGGGGCGTACCTAAAGTATTTGGCACCCGGGGCGGATCCTTCCTTTGGCACCCCCCCATAAATAATTTTAAAATTTAAACACAGAAAAATAGATTATGTTTGGAAGTAGATTTTTAAACAGTACAGTACTGTCATAAGCAAATTGGAAATAAGAAAAATGCAGGACATTAAAAACTCAGTGAACAGGTAATACTAAATTTTATTTTATACAAAAAACACAGGAAATCCAGTCTCAACGCTCAGCCTATTCTTCAAAGGTAAATAGAGAGGATTCACAGTCTCTGCTTTCGAGCCTTAATTTCTGCAAATTGATCAATGACATAAAAATTCACCTTCTTTGCATATTCATATTCAATTGAAAGTAAAGCCAGATTTGTCAATCTTGTCTGACTCATGGTCGAGCGAAAGAAATTTTTTATCAATTTCAATTTGGAAAAACTTCTTTCACATGAAACAATAGACACACACAGTCAAAAAGAATCTCAAACACAGTGACAAGCTTGGCAAAGATTCACAAAAATCCCATTTCACAATAAACTCCAGAAACTGCAATGCTGTCCATTTCTTTGCCTCTTCAACGCTGATTTTGGCAGCTTCCAAATGCCTCCGAAGTCGTCCAATTTCCACACTATCTTCATCAGTGCATTCATCGAAAATCTGAGTCAAATTTGGAATATACTTCTGAAGTTCTTCTTCTGTTGCAACAACCAAAGTGTTTGGCTGAATAACAGCGAAGATTGACAGAATTTAATCCATTGCCTTAGAACGAATCTCCAATTCTTGATGAAAGCGATCAAGACATTCAAACATAGCCCTTTTTACTTCCTCTGGCAATGTGAGACCAGCATTCTTTGCCATCTCTCCTGGCATCCTTTTTCGGAACTTTACTCTCCCTCTTCTCTCCATAGAAATGTCCATTTCCTCACACTTTGTAGTTGCATAATTATAATGAATGGCCCTCTCCACAATTTCATTGCACTGATCTTCAAGAAACAGTTTTAGAGCTTGGAGCTTCACAATGCACTTTTCAAGGCTGATTCCAACTGTTTGCAAATACTTTTGTGAGATTAATTTCTTCCAGGACTTCACACAAGAAAGAAAGGTAACTCAAAAAAGAGAAATCACATACAGCAGACAGCAAAATCTGAGCTGATCCTCTTGCGTCCACATTTTCTTTGGGATCGCATAGTACTTCAAGGGTTGAAGTCAGTTTTTCAAAATTTGCCTTCACTGGTTTCACAGCGTCATAATGAGCACTCCATCTTGTCTGGGAAAGTCTTTTGACTGTCATGCCTACATTCTCCATCAGCACTTCCCATCGATGATGAGTCGAGACTGAAAAGAAGGAATAGACTCTCTCCAAGGTTCCAAAAAAAAAAGCCACATGAAGAAACGCTTCCAAATGAGTGCATTGGTACTAATTCAATATAGAATAGTACTGTAGTTGTTGATGTAAATCTGAAACGGTGTTTACTATATTAAGCATGTAAGCATTAACACATCTGCAGTCACATCATCACCCTCTCTCTCTCTTAACATCACCATGTAGTTGCATTAAAAAAAATCATGCAGTCATATCACCACCACCACCACCGTAAGATCACCACATAGTCATCATAAAAAACTCAATCAGTCATACACATCATCGTTACTTCAGTAGTCATGGTTGTAGGGGAAAAGTAGTCTAAAGTTCAGTGCAAAGTGTGACTTTCCCGCGTCTTTTTACTGATAACCAGTAGTCACAGGGACCACCATTCATAAACATGAGTTTCTATAACATCACGACGATACATTTACTGGGTATTATAACATCACGACGATACATTTACTGGGTATTATAACATCACGACGATGCATTTATAAACACTTAAACATCACTATGATACCACATTGTCAAAAATTACTGGACACTGGTATAAGTACCATGATATTGTTATAAACACCAGCACTTTATGCTTTATCATAATTATTTAATGAAACATACCTCATGTATGTAGAGTCACAGTGTCAAGTGAACAAGATTTGGAATGTCAGTTGCAGCCAGCTGGCTATGCTTAACAAACTGATGACTAAAACGTCAACAAACATTCGCCTTTCGATGTAATCTTTATCAAATATTTAATTTTTCGTTCGTAAATTTTGTATTGCCAATAAAAATAAAAATTTATTTGATAGTGGAAATTAACATTAAGCTGTTGTAATAGTTTGAAAATTTTTTAATTTTTTTTCTTACTTTGGCGAATTTTTCATTTGGTTTGAAAACTTGTACTGGTATTTCAACTTTCCCGATGGCACCCCCCCTCCTGGCTGTCACCCGGGTCGGACCGCCCCCTTCGCACCCCCCTTAGTACGCCACTGCCTAGATTAGATCCCGTTCTCCTGACACTGGCAGGGCATTTTTATTAAAGGGATCCACTTATAAGTACATTCGCACAAATTTAAAACTATCTTCCTGTCCTATACATACAGATTCTATTATTTTTTTTTTTACATAATTATTACATTTATTATTAAATTATTACATTTAATATTGCATTATTATTTATTACAGAAATTATAAACCGAAAAACGAATGAAAAAGGAGGAGGAAACAATTCGTTCTTCTGTATCCACCCGAAGAGGATGCCAGTGGGCATCGAAACTGTTGTGGAAATAAACTCTACCTATTAGAGTGGGGTTTTATCATCATATTTTGACCTTCACGTAGAAAAAAGAAGTCTTTCGCATTTATAAGAAAACATGTTTTCACTTCATTAGCGAGATGAGTGTTAAAACGAATAATAACCATTTATTTTATTATTTATTACAAATGAACTGTTTGAAGGCCTGGGTCGCCAAGTAAGGATAGCCCTACGACCAAAATTGGAGTCGCAGCCTAAAAAGATTAAGAACCCGTCTTAAATCGACGAATGCAAGTAAAGTGAGTCCAATATTCATACAGGCTAACTTGTTGGTTGTTCTATTATTTTGAAGTTGTTGTTGGTTGTTCAGCTTTACATCCTTCGTCCAACTGGGACAGGCGGTAATGCCATCAACCAGTAAAAAGTAAGTTGCCTTCAAAAGGAGCACTGGGTCAAGTCAAATACATTGCGGGCAGTGGGACCGTAACTGAAACCGCTCCCTATTTCTCATACTACCTTGGAACATTCCATGGCTGGGTTAGGGGATGATTGTATGAATGGCAATGGTCAGGGATGGAAAATTTACTGTTAATTTTTAAAGGGAATTATATTCCAGTTGAGACCTTGTGCAAATCCATTCGTGCTTTATACTGGTGTCAATATCGCTCAACGTACATCGAATACATTTACAAAAATAAATAACATGACCAAATGCATTTTTGCAATTGTTCTTTGCGATCAGAAAAATTGAACAACAGTAGGTCTGGAAAGTAGTTGGATGGGCGACAGTCGTTTGCGCTCAGATTTTGTAGCGACGCGTGGTTTGGATCCCACGTAAAACTGTAGGTTCCCTACGACCTACGTCATATGACCTTAGATACTGCGGAGGTTACCCCCACCATTACATTATTTGAATGGATACCACTGACCTGGCAAGTACGTGTTCAGAGCCAAATTTAATATACTTTTTCAAAAGGAAACATTTACTGAAATTTTCTCATGAAAGTACGAGTACATTGTGTCAGTTTACACGAGCATCTGCAAATTATAAATTTGCTTTCTTAGCTGATCGCCACACATGTTAGGTCAGAACAATCAAATTGTCAGTTTTTCGACGTCTTGCGCCTTCCAGTTATTTCCTTCCTCCAAGAACTAAACGTCATAAAATAAGGTTGCCAAATTTCACGACAGTTTTATACAATTATCTCTTCAATAGTATTCTGAACCTCTGAAAATATAGCAGAATGATCAGTGTTTATTTCTCTATGAATCATTTCGAATTAAGGTGAAGTACATTCATATCTCGTATGACGCTTTTTCACAAAAATCCTTGAATTTGAACTCTTTCATAATAAGCGAAAGAACGTTAATTTACTATATATTTCATACGACTTAATGAAATTTTAACTACAACGCGATGAAAAATGTGAAAAACGTCATTGCATTTAAATTAGGTAGTTCAAAAAATTCGGATTTCAATTCCAATACTTTAAATAGCTATAAGTTGTCCTATATCACTTTGCGAAACTGTTTTACGCTATTTCAAAAGAAGCTCTCCTTGGAAGAAGTGGCTAAGCGACAAAAGTAAAAAAAGCCAGAAAATGCAGTTAAAAGTTGTACCAATTTGAAATAACTTTTGAGGATATTTCGTCGAAATATCATCAAAAGTTCAAGTTATTTCAAATTGGTACAACTTTTAACTGCATTTACTGACGTTTTTTTTTACTTTTGTCGCTTAGCTACTTCTTCCGAAGAGGGCCTCAAATGATCTCAAACAATTCACTAATTTCAAAATAATTTGCGAACTGCTTGAAAGATTTAAATTACTTTTTTTGTCTAACATTTACCATACATTTCAACACCACTTCCCTTTCGATCAACCAGGTTGAGCGACGATGAGTTTATTCATTAGTTGGATGGGAGACCACTGTCCTCTGCGTTCAGATCATATACCGACCCGTAGATTTGTTCAGATCCCAAGTAAAGCTGTACGTTCCTTCTGTCACACGATCTTTACCGTTATGGAGATTAAACAACCTCAAAAGCAAATTACTTGGTAAGAATTGAACCTTATCATCATGACATACACATTAGCTTTTATTACTAATTTTTACAGCAACATACACACACACACACACACACATATATATATACTGTATATATCATCCAACAATACCCATCGTTCTCTCGAGATGAGAAAGAATATCTGGCAGTTGGGTTTCTTCACCCCCCCTGCCACCCCCAAAAAGTGTAACGACCTCTGAAACTACGATGGTACCTTATACCCACGGTGTATAAAGGTATAGTACTTAAGAAGAAAGTACAAAACATGAAGCAGATGATTCACGGTACGAACTACTTTCGTGTTTTCAACTAAAATGCTATTATAGACAGGCGAGTTCCACACATTGTACCTGATTTAACACTTGTAACAAAGCTCATCTAAATAATTATATTGTTGGTTCACCCCCGCATTACACGTAAACGTTTTCATACTAACGATTCTCAACGTAATTTTAATTATTGTTCGCTGACTTTGGACGTGAAGCTCAAAATCTTGATGGCTGTGGTATTTTTACGAGTTTATGGTCTGACTAGCTTTTTCTCTATTTCATAAAACGAACAAAATTTTGTACATGCGTGTTCCTACTATAAAATTCCCTACAGGTTTAAATCAAGAAAAAGCCAGTCGGTCAATAAATTATATACAAAATTACCACAGCCATAAAAATTTTAAGCTTCACACTCAAAGCCAGCGAGACCAGATATATGAAGCTGCACACAAAATTTAAGGGACTCGTGAGCTTGAAGTAAATGTTAATAAAGCCTCACTGGCTTAAAAGGTCATAAAGCATTTTTATATGAAATTATTTGCACGTTATAATGCGAGCGCGGACCGGCTAGATATTAGTAGGCTTTACTTACAATCTTCTATTATAATACGATACTCTGGGGGCTACCAGCGAGTGAATCACCCTGTACTACTGTTATTCCATTTTAAAGGAAATAGTGAACATATTTTTCTAAAGTTTTATCACACCAAGAAAATTTTCTCTTTTGCTACAAAAGTTTAAAAGTCTCAATTGATGTTACGAAGGTAAAAAAACAAAAACAATTATTCCAAATTTTATCAGAAAACTTTTGAGGATACAATAAAAAGAATCAACAGTGTGTGGGCAAAGTATCGTAACAAAAAATGTATTCATATACTATATGAAAAGCTTTAATATTACTTTAAAAAATTCTTTACACATACACTGAGCGGCAGAAAAATCGGCCCACTTGGAATATCGCGAAAAGCAAAAAAGTGGGCAAGCTTCTGTTTATAAAAGTTTTAAAATTCGAAAATATAGTCTATGAGGTAACCAAATAATGAGAGAAAACAACGTCAGCTGGGACCACCCTAGCTATAACGAATTTTTTACTTCTTTTAAGAATTCGACAGTCTGACATTCAGTTCTCTTAGACTGCTAGTGCCACTTTTTTCTTCCACTAGTGGGAGTAGGCATTTGCGTTTAGTAACGGATAAACTTCTAATTCTTTTGGGTTTCAGAACTGGACATTTACAATGGATTTGAGTGCCGTGAACGTCGCGAGAGTTGTCGCCCAATTGAAGATGGTCGGAGCCAGCGTTACGTCGCTGATGCGCTAGGAATTCCAAGAACAACGGTTCGACGTGTCTACCAACGTTATGTGGAAACAGTACAACACCCGAAGACCAGGATCTGGAAGATCACGCTGCACATCTGCCCATGACGATTGTTTCATCGTATTGAGTGTTTTGCGAGATCGTCGCTTTGGAGCGAAACGGTTCGCTCCAATACACTGACGTCTCGAGACCTTTCCATCTCATTGCGGACGTTTGTGGCAGTCAAGCGACGATCTCGCAAAACACTCAATACGATGAAACGATCGTCACGGAAAGATGTGCAGCGCGATCTTCCAGATCCTGGTCTTCGGGTGTACTCTCCTGTTTCCACATAACGTTGATAGACACGTCGAACCGTTGTTCTTGGAATTCCTAGCGCATCGGCGACGTAACGCTGGCTCCGACCATCTTCAATTAGGGCGACAACTCTCGCGACGTTCACGGCACTCAAATCCATTGTAAATGTTCAGTTCTGAAACCCAAAAGAATTAGAAGTTTATCTGTTACTAAACGCAAATGCCTACTCCCACTAGTGGAAGAAAAAAGTGGCACTAGCAGTTTAAGAGAACTGAATGTCAGACTGTCGAATTCTTAAAAGAAGTAAAAAATTCGTTATAGCTAGGGTGGTCCCAGCTGACGTTGTTTTGTCTCGTTATTTGGTTACCTCATAGACTATATTTTCGAATTTTAAAACTTTTATAAACAGAAACTCGTCCACTTTTTTGCTTTTCGCGATATTCCAAGTGGGCCGAACACACACACACACAACTTCCCACTTCATCCATCTCCATTCCAAAGGCGAAAGCTTTTGAATTTTAGGAATCTGAGAAAACTGACTGAGGAGGATTGAGACTTATTTGCGAGGCCCAAAAGAGGGGGTTTTCTTTGAATGTTAATTGTAATGGACTTACTGAGATGCTCGTCTGTGGCTCCCCCTTTACAAAGATTGAAATGGGAAATGAGTCGGGAATGAAACTAGACAAAAGCACGTGACCAAACATTCTTAAAAAGGTATCATACTTACGTGACAAATAGGTATAAAAATAGGAATCTCTTTTAAGCTAAACAAGTTTTAACATATTAGGGTAACCCATACTGGGCCCATACACAATTTAAGCTTTTAAGAATAATGACGTTTAAAAATAAAAAGGTCAAATGCCAAGCCCATAAATGCCCAATGGGTTAGATTAAATCAAAATACTTTAGGTTAGGTAACATGTTGTATACGATAAACTCAATCAAAAGCAAGTGCTGTTTAAAATTGTGCCAAACAACATCAACAAAAGCAAGCCCAAACCATCTCCATGACAAAAAGCCAAACCAACCAAATCCACATTTCACAAGTCACATTTTCAGAAGGTGGCACAGTGTAAACTGAACGTAATTAAAATACAACTTAACCACGATATAACATCTTTCAGAATCCTACACAGTAATCCCTTTCTCCCAAGATGTTCAGCTTCGCAAATGCTTGCTAACTATATCATCTCGAGGCTCCAGGTAACGAGACGTGCTAATACAGTCTTATGAAAAGAACTAAAAAAATCAGCCAACCCAATTATCCAAGCCATTCATCGGTCCTACCATATATCATCTAAGGCTCCGGGGGTCGGCAACCGCTGGCACGCGAATTGGTTGCCCAAGGTACGCAAAGTGATTTCCCCCCAAAAGTGCAATTTAAAAAAAATTTGAAATTATAAAACTATATTAAATTATATTTATTATTATTATATATTGAAATTTAAAAATTATAAAGGACAGTATCAAATTGTCCTTATGCCCTTTTTATATACTCCCTTTTAATTTAAAAAAAAATACTGATAACCATATCAGTTTATTTGATTTATTTCAGCATTGAGATAATGTAAAAGTGTGTGTGTGTATTTTTGGTTAAAATACAAATCAAAAGCGCTTTCATTTGTTTCTTGGGATTGAAATAGAGCGGACCGTTCTACGAAATATGCATATAAAAATTATAGTTGACACGCAGCCGTAAAAATGGCAGTAATTGTAAACTGGCACACTGCATTCAAAAGGTTGCCGACCCTTGCGTTTAGCTAAGCTATGGATTTTATGATATGAAAACGTTTATCTGTATGAGGCCCTCCTAGGAAGAAATGGCCAAGCGACAAAAGTTAAAAAACGCCAGAAAAAAGCAGTTGAAGTTGTACCAAATTTGAAAGTTGTCATAATTTTTGAACTTTTGAAGATATTTCGTCCATCGAAATATCATCAAAAGTTCAAAAGTTATGACAACTTTATAAAGCGCTTTCTGGCATTGTTTTACTTTCGTCGCTTAGCCACTTCTTCCGAGGAGGGTCTTGTATCTCCACTTAATTTCAACATTGCTATTTTAATTGTATTTCTATTTTACTTAAATTCATTAATCATTGTTTCAGTTTCTACTATTACTATCATAAAGACTACTGGACCTACTAATAAACATATATATATATATATATATATATATATATATATATATATATGATGCAATCCCACAGGGAAAAAGAAAAATGATTCAAAGGACTTTCGTGAATTCAGAAGTACACCTCGTCAAGGAATGACTAGATGTACTTCTGAATACACGAAAGGCCTTGGAATCATTTTTCTTTTTCCCTGTGAGTTTGCATCATTCATTCATTCCACGTGTTTAATTTCTATCCCATATAATATATATATTGCACACCCACAAAGAAAAGTGAAAAACATCTTCAAGGTCTTTCGCATTATGTATTCAACAAGTGTATCGTTGAATACAGTAAAGGCTTGGAATAGTTTTTTTATTTTTTCTTGTGGGTCTGCATTATTCATGTTCCACGTATTTAATTATGAACACCATATATACACACTGCAGTAACTGTGTAAAACCAGTAATTTCACTGTAAAGAATTTGTTACAGGCGTAACTCACTTCCATATTCGCTATTGCGTGTTATTCTACCCGAAACAAAAAATAGGTCCCAAAACAAGACCAATTTGAACATTTGTTTTAGTTCTAATTTATTACGTTTTATAAATTTAATTTAAAATAAACTTTCCTACGAGATCGTACTTATTGAACACCCTGTATATAAGTACAGTCGGAATACACTGGCCGTAAGGTATTTCTCCGTACGGTCGGTTGGTCACAGAAGCAGTGTATTACTTCTATGACCGACCGTACGTACTTACTTACTTACTTAAAGTAAACTGCGCGCGTACTTTGACCATTTTTGTTTTGAGCATACAATTACACACGCATTGGGGGCGGGGAGCGTTACCATGAAACCCATAACGCATCGCATTTGTGCGTAAAACGTAAAATAGGGCAAATAGAAATGAACGTGTTTCATTATTATTATTAATTATTGAACTGTATAAACTTGTATTTTCCACAACTTTCACGTTCCTCTTCCCATTTTCGAAATCTTTTTTTATAAAGAAATTTTATTTACGATTAATGTTTCGTTACAGAAAGTTTTGCTTATTTTTAGCAATTCAACGCCTCGTCCGTTTTCAAGGAAGTAAATTATATATATATATATATATATATATATATAAGCAAACAGCCACAGGGAAAAAGGAAAAAGAAACACGAAATCCGAGCGCTTTCGTGATATATTCAC
Organism: Bathynomus jamesi; assembly: GCA_023014485.1. Lineage (NCBI taxonomy): Eukaryota > Metazoa > Arthropoda > Malacostraca > Isopoda > Cirolanidae > Bathynomus > Bathynomus jamesi. The sequence continues at coordinate 76,952 of JAJOZX010011438.1, forward strand.
ATCTTCAGGGACAAGAAATATTCTTTATTTCTTTCTTGTCCCTGAAGATGTGAAGATATCACGAAAGCACTCGGATTTCGTGTTCCGTTTTCTGGATTTTACTGCATTATATATATATATATATAATATTTTATGGAGAAAATACGTGATGAAATCCAAAATGAAAAATAGATTTAATAGAGCCAAAGCTTTCAGCCTATATATATATATATATATATATACACCTTACCTTACAAAGGTTCCGCGCGATGATTTCTCATTTCGCGAAGGTCAAGCTTGTCGCACACACGAGGTCCTCCTAGGAAGAAACGATTAAGCTACGAAAGTAAAAAACGCCAGGAAACAGTTAAAGTTGTACCAAACTTAAGTGTCATAACTTTCGAAGATATTTCGACGAAGTATCTACAAAATTTCAAAATTTGTGTCATTTAACAAATTGGTTTTCTGGCGTTTTTCACTTTTTGTCGCTTAGCCACTTCTTCCGAGGAGGGCCTCATATACTGAGGTTATCATCACTGACATCCGATGAAGGCCCTCAGCACGGGCGAAAAGTCCGCGTTTCTAATTAAATTAATTAATTTTTCACTTTACTTCATTAATTCACCTTTTCGTAGTGACAATATTTATTTTACAATGTGGACAAAATTCTTTTAAATATATCTATTATCTGTATTTGACACGCTTTTTTTTCGAACCAATGATTAAGTCCAAATGCTGTGTATCCTCATTACTTAGAGATAAATCAATACTGCATAATTTTCGAGCGATAATTACGGTGTTAAGGCATCGTGTTGTGCTTAGAAACAAGAGAGGGAGTGCGAGAGAATTAGAGAGGTGGAGAGTAGCTCTGGAAACTAGAGGACTAAAATAAGCGGAGAAAAGACCGAGTATATGAAATGTGCACCTGGAGACGAACAAATAGGAAGTGTCATGGTCCAGGAATTATTATAAAGAAAGTTAAAAGTTTCAAGTATCTGGGATCAATCATAGAGAAGGGAGACTTGGAAGGAGAAATAAACAACAGAATTCAAGCTGGCTGGAAAAATTGGAGAGAGGTATCGGGAGTATTATGTGATAAGGTGAATGTGAGGATGGAGGAAAAACTGTTCAAGACAGCAGTAAGACCAGCACCACTATATGGGGGCAGAAACATGGCCGATGAAAAGAAGCCTGGAAAAGAAGATGGAAGTGGCAGAAATGAAGATGCTCTGATGGATGTGTGGAGTGATCAGGAGGGATAGAGTGAGGAATGATTTAATAACAGGAACAACAAAAGTAACGGAAATCTCCAAGAAGGCACAGGAAAGGAGATTGAGATGGTACGAGAATGTACAGAGGAGGGAGGAGGAGTATGTGGGACGACGGATGCTGAGGATGGAAATTCGAGGCACGAGAAGAGGTAGACTTAAGATGAGGTGGCGGGATAGACTGAAGAAATATACGAGTGAAAAGGGACGGGCGGAAGAGGTGGCTGAAGACAGAAGTGAATGGAGAAGAAGGATCTGCAACAGCGACCCACAAAGTCCCACATAGAAGTGGGCTAATAATGCTGCGGAAGAAGAATAATAATAATAATTACGGTGTTAAGGCAATTACATTTTATGAAAGAATCAAGAATCGATAAACGGCTTCAATGCTAAGCCACGTGTCTCTTCATTGCTGTATATGTAACACATAATAAACCTTGGGTTTTCGCTTTCAATCTACTTAACCAGTCGATCGCACAAGTCCTCACTCCTCGCAAATGTATTATGTTTTTTATCTTTCCAGGTACGCGATTCCATCCCGGACAACGATCCGAAATACTTTACTGCCTGAGTGTGAAGAGAAGATTGTCAGAGAAATCGCGAAGGAGGTGCAGGATTTGGACAGCCTTTACATTACGGTTGATATCTGGACAAACAAAAATGAACTCATTCTTTGGCATGACGTTGTACTTCGTTGATGGTGAATTCAGCCGAAAATCGAGTCCTGGCATGCGAGGAATTTACTGGACGGCACACTTCAATGAACATAGCGACCGCTTAGGAAGAAATTGTCCGACGGTACGAGATTGAAAGGAAAGTTCGAAAAGATAATGCTTCATCAATGATCAAAGCCTTCAATGTTTCAATCCCGTTTCTATACATGGAGACGGAGGATGAAGATGAGAAAGTGAGAAGGGATGATGATGATGATGTCCTCGATCCGGAAAACGAAGTTAAAAACTTACTCCAGCATTTGTCTTAATGTGAAAGTTGCTTCGCTCATACGGAACAGCTTTGCATACGGGATGCATTGAGACAGACCCGCCCTGACATGAAGAACTCAGTCATCTGCTCTGTCCTGGAAAAGGTTGTGGCGTTTGACCAGTTCAATTAGAAAGTCTACGATTGCTGTTCCTTTCCTTCAAAAACAAGGAATCACCCTCCATGCACAAAATGCCACTCGCTGGAACGGTCAATTGACGATGATTAGATCCGTCATCAAAGATTGGAAGCTGGTAAATCGTGCGATTGATCTCATGGACTCCCCATCAAAAACGGGGAAGCTAAAAACACTGGACATCGCCGCTCTTGGAGAGTTTGTATCCATCCTGGAGCTGTTTGAAGCCATATCTTGTATGGAGGGACAAAATAAGGTGACCATCACGGCCGTGCGTGCTACCGTTTAAGGATTGAAAAAAATCCGTCTCAATTCGAAGCTGGAGAGCTCTGTTACTGCGAGAACCTGGAAAAGGTTTTGAAGGAATCGGTCGATCGTCGCCTCTCGCCTTTCCTGCTGAATAGCGACTACCGTGTGTCATTGTTTCTCGATCCTCGTTTTAAATTTGCTTGGCTTGAAAATCAAGACGAGAAAGAGGAACTCGCAAACCTCGTCAAGTGTCTGATTTGAACCGAGTTGCTTGAGGACAAGAAGCTTGTTGTGGAAGAGCCGGAGGGGAGAGAGCCAAGCCCGAAACGCCCGGGGCTGTTCTTTTTATGAAACAAGAACAGCAATCAGGATCGTTGAAGTTGCCGAAATCATCCTTCGAAGATGTTGATCATTACGTGAAGGATTTTCTTCCATTCAATCGTAGTCCGCTCGACTATTGGCGGGAACAGAAGGATTCTCCTCTGAAGAATCTGGCTCGCCAATACCTGAACATGACGGCAACATCCGCACCTTCAGAGCGCTTCTCCATCACAGGAAACTACTACTACAGGGACAGACGTGCGAACTTGGGAATCGACGCATTCAAGGCATTAATGATCAAGCGCAATGTGGAGGTCTTCTCTAAATTTTTGCAGAATTGGTGTTAATTGTCAAACTCAAATACAGATCGAATTTAGTTTCTAGTAATCGGGCGTTTTCGAAAACCATGTAATTGTAACTATATTCGTAATCGGGGGTTTATGAAACTATATTCGTAATCGGGGGTTTATGAAACCATGTAACTATATTCGTAATCGGGGGTTTATGAAACCATGTACCTATATTCGTAATCGGGGGTTTATGAGACCATGTAACTATATTCGTAATCGGGGGTTTATGAAACCATGTAACTATATTCGTAATCGAGGGTTTATGAAACCATGTAACTATATTATTCGTAATCGGGGGTTTATGAAACCATGTAACTATATTCGTAATCGGGGGTTATGAAACCATGTAACTATATTCGTAATCGGGGGTTTATGAAACCATGTAACTATATTCGTAATCGGGGGTTTATGAAACCATGTAACTATATTCGTAATCGGGGTTTATGAAACCATGTAACTATATCGTAATCGGGGGTTTATGAAACCATGTAACTATATTCGTAATCGGGGGTTTATGAAACCATGTAACTATATCGTAATCGGGGGTTTATGAAACCATGTAACTATATCGTAATCGGGGTTTATGAAACCATGTAACTATATTCGTAATCGGGGGTTTATGAAACCATGTAACTATATTCGTAATCGGGGGTTTATGAAACCATGTAATTATATTCGTAATCGAGGGTTTATGAAACCATGTAATTATATTCGTAATCGGGGGTTTATGAAACCATGTAATTATATTCGTAATCGGGGTTTATGAAACCATGTAATTGTAATCGTAATCACGTATTTTAAAGAAATAAGTAACCTAACTAACTCTGATATACAGTACCAGAATTTGTTACTCATATACCGTAGCTAAAATTATGCTAGTTTTATTACTTAGTCAAATGAAAAAATAATTTTATTTTGGTTTCATAGTTTGAATACCAATATTTAAAGTAATTAGTTTTTCTTACATTGAACGTATTTTCTTTCTTCAACAATGTAAACAGCGAAATTTTTCATTAAAATTTCAAGTCCCTGATGGCCTATTTAAATAGAAAAAAAATTTATATACAATTTGGGTTTATAAAATTATTAAAATATTTAAAATAAAGTCAACATAATGAGATGGTTTAATATAAAAATTATGAAGTACAACTTAATATAGAATTATTAATAATACAGAGTAGATTACAATTGTTTATAATATTTAGAAATTAGCTAGTTAGAGAAAATGTAAATTTATGGGTAACTTATTAAGTTTTGACTTTTTTTTTGAATGGAAAATGTATTTTATATAATTACACTTTGAAATGAATATAAATGATCACAAATAGTGTTTTTCGCAAGTTCAATTTTCCTTTTAGATTTTGTTTTGTAATTAAAATTTTAAAATGTCAGAGTCGGTAAGAGAATCGGCTACATTTTGCCGATACTGATTAATCGGTACACCATTACCACCGAGTGAATAATTGGAGGTACAAGCCACTACCACCAATAATAGTGAGAGAAATGTACAACGCAAGACTGTCAATCTTTTGATGTCGCAGACCTTTCAAATCAATTTACAAATAAAACAGATCACACCTACTGTTAATTCGGGTTAAACAGAACAATTCTAGAGCTCTCACTAGTCTTTGTCTGAATCTGGGAGGTAAGGTTCTGGGTTTACTTCCAGCTGCTGGCACCTGGGCTGGGTTGAGCTTATTATGATGGCGTTGTTTAACCTCCTTCGCAACATCTAAGGTCATATGACGGACGGGAACTACAGCTTTACGTGGGATCCGAACCACGGGTCGCTACATAGTCTGGACGCAGAGCTGGCCACTCACCCTGTTAATGCTTGGGCTCAGGTGGCCGTTGAAAGAAAACGAATTTCGGATGTTGCCCGTTTTTTGCCTAAACAATTACTACTACAGTCGGTCAGCGGCGGTCCGCGAACGAGAGGTCCAGCAGAGGAGAGAATAAAGAGACTTCTAGACAAGTTCAATATTAACTCGTGACCCTAAAAACGCGATATCCCACCAAAATTCATCGTAAAAATCTATTTTTAAGGATCCCTTTTGACCTTTAACTGGCTCAAAAAAAAAAATAAATAAAAAAAAAAAATCATTTAAAAAAAAAAAAAAAAAAATCATTTAATATAAACAGGTTTTTCGATGCTTAGAAATAATTTTTGACAAACAAAAAATCCTGCAAATGAAAATATATAAATTAAGATTGAGAAAATTCCTAGTTGAAAAATTCGAATTTGATTATCGTGTATTTAAAAGGCATCTAGTATCAAATCTGCGAGAGGGAAAGAGCGGAGAACTTACGTATGCGTAGTGTTTAGGTATAGGCACTAGGGCATGGTTCTAATCAATCAATCATTGTTTCGAATTTAATTATTAATCAATCAAAAATATTTTTAGAAAATGATGGGAAATGATTAATTTTCCTCATAATTTCAGCATTATTTTACCTTAAATTTTTTATGTATCATTTGAATTTGGCACCTTTTTGCGTGTATAAACTGTCTAATCTGCCCATGCCTGATTTCTTGAACTAAAGCAAACTAAATGTTTGAGCAAAATGTTTCTTCAGTCTTATCTCACGCAACAGAAACAATAAAGCTCTTTCTTACTCTTTTCAGAAGTATTTAATTTTTAACCCTTTTTAATCAGTTAATCATTGATTAATTAGAAATTGCATCATTCATAACTTTTTCCTAAAAATGATTAATTAACCATGCCCTAGTATAGACCCTGTCTTGAAGCTGGGTCCTATCTGCTTAGTAGATAGTTGGTGAGGGAAACTATACTTTGGGGCTTCTGCTAGTGACCCGTTGCCCGCGTTGGGCTTCCATCATGAAAAAAAAAAACTATCGTATTTGTCATTTACCATTATTTATTCGGACCATAGTGAATTTAATTTTTCCAGAAGAGTTCCTCGTTCCAAGCACGGCCTATGTAAAACATACATACATACATACATACATACATACATTACATACATACATATATATATATATATATCAATTAAAACGGTAAAAAATTATTAATTACAAAAATATTGTAGTACAAAGTTGGGATTCCGTGTACATCGTCTATGGGACGGTCCCAGCGAGGTTCTCCCCGAATTAGCACGGACCGCCGTTCACCTATTCCACTACAATTATTACATTTTCAGTGAAATGGTATCCATGGTAACAGAGTAGGTCCTAAGACTCTCGGGTTACGAGTAACAAATAAAGGGTATCACGTAAACCCTTATTTTCACATTGGGAAAAGGTGTGGATATGAATTGCGAGAATCACCCAAGCCCGGGCAAACAAAGAATAGGAGGTTGCACTAACTCAACCCGAGTCGATGGTGCAAATCAAAGCGGAGCCCAGTGTCAAACCTACCGCGACACGAGATCTCCAAACATATTCTTATACTGTAACTCGCTAAACAAACTGTATTTAAGACATTTGTAAATTTATCTAACAAACAACAACAACGTCACCTAACCTAAATCTATTGGTGGGTTAACCTAACCTACATTTCAATTAGGAGACTATAAGCACCACGTTAACGGATTATATGAAACGTTAAAAAATACTTAAATGTTAAAATTATCATCACAGACAAATCGTCAATGGTCATCCTGCAATTGGACTAACCTTCTTGCAAAAATGAATCAAATCACTCGTAAATAGGGGAATAGTCTATAAACAAAATGACACTACGAAAGGTTATAATCAGCTTCTACATTGCGGTAAATGTAAAAAAAACTATCGAATATACAAGGTAAGGTCGCGTTTTGTGGTAGGGCACACGAACGGTGGTTGCATAAATCATGCTAATTTCAATTCTACCCGTGACTCTTGACCTTTTTATTTTGGGCACTGTTTATTATTACTTATACTGACTGAGATGACACTAATTCTATATTGTATGATCCTGAAGGAAATATCGCGTTCTATTTTAGAAAGCTAAGCTTATTTGTACTGTACTCTGTATCCTCAATGCATTAATAACAAAACCTATCGTACGCTATATCGTGTGCGCGCGCGCGCGCGCGCACACACACACACACTCATGCGCACATACTCTCTCTCTCTATTGAACAAATTAAGAAAATAAATCTTTCCTAAATGTGGGAGGAAAGATATATTAAAACCTAAAATTGGGGTAAAGATGAAAGTGGTGAGAACTAGTACAATTCTTCCTCACGCCGAAGCGAAGAGGAGGAGACCGCATTCGCGAATCAACGCTTCGTTCCAGTGTTCCTGCGCCACGGTCTTAATGATGTCTAGTCCATGAACCACCTGAGCGATGACTCCCCTCGCCTCACTGATGGAAGAACTGCTCACCGAATAGAAGATCTTGAACTGACCCATGGAGTGAGCATAGCTCGCGTGATTACCGCACACAATTCCCTCCTCCATCGGGGCAGAGATATCCTCGTAGAAGTCGAAGAGGCGCTTTCCTCCACGTCCGTCATTGTATTCGTAGTCGCCACCACTCAGGTACTGACAGAAGGTGCCGTATTTGCCAAAAAATCTGGTCCCCTTGTAGGAGGGTCCCTTCTCCCCCGAACAAAGCATGCGAAACTGTTTTGATCGTTCCGTGTTGAACAACCGAAAGATAACACGCCCCAAACACTCATTCTCCTCGTCCACCAACTCGAAGAAGGTGTGAAGTGCCGGAACCAGCAAATCCGATAACTGTAAAAGATATTTCAAATTACTATTTTGGAGTAATGCTTTTTCATATATATACACACAAAATAGTCAAATCGGGATTCGAACCAGGGACTGTCAAGTAGATGGCTCAGGCTCTACCATCACGGTACAAGGTAAAAAGTTAATACAACCACGTGTATATTTCAATACCCGAGGGAACACACAACGCTTTCGTGACCAAAGGTGGATTCGGTGATAGCCCCCTGCACTTGAAGTAGTTAGCACCTAAAACATCTACTCAAAACGTTTCAGGTTCGAATCCTGCTGTTGCTATTTTGCTTGACGCAAAAATTGTGTATGATCAGGTATGACATTCCATATATATTTTTTTTGCCTTTGCAAAAGTATTTGGTTTGGTATCTGCAATGAAGTATGCGACTGTACAGCACCTGGTAATACAAAGGTCCTCCATATGTTTGTCTAACTGCCTCTATGGAACTCGGGCATGGTGTCCACAAATTTTTTGCAGAATCTGGTGTGATCCTCGCCCATTCCTCCTTTATAAAATCTGCAGATTAGTGGTCCTGAGTTATTGGATTTTGGAGTTCTCTTCCACATGGCCCTACAGACACTAAATAGGAAAGAGATAGCATTGTTGATATTATCTATCAACTGGATTATTACATGTGCTGTTTTATTGTAAAGTGCATTGTCTCGCTGGAAGAATACATGGGACTTCTGATTAAAAACGCCATTAGGGCTAGCAGGATATGATCCCTGACAATGTCAACCAGCATTAAGCCATTGGATGGCTTCACATACGGACCCAACACTGACTGGCCAGAATAATCCATGGATTATGGCTCCACCAACACAATACTCAATGGTGAATTTTTCAGCCAGCCCTTTGCCATACAGCAGCACGAGTTTAGAGATAAGATCAATTTGCTGCCATGGGCTGCTCAGGGATCATGCAGATCTCAATTCTAATTAGTATCTGCATGATCATCTGGAAGGGAAACTCGGCAAGAAAACTCTTAAAGTCCTATAACTTTGGGCCACATATTTGTCAATTCTATAAAGGAGTGGGCAAAGATCACACCAGATTCTGCAGAAACTTTACAGACAGCATACCCAAGTTGCGAGGAGGCAGTTATTGCGAGCCAAAGGAGGACCTTTGTATAACCAGGTACAGTTACTTTTGTCATGGGAGACAAAGTTGTGAATTCTTTGCACTAGATGACATTGATTAGAATCTTGGTTTACAGAGTTGTCTGAATGTAAATTAATTTTTTATTCAACCAATCTGTTATTTTAGTAGAAACAGATATTTTCTGTAGTAAATAACCTTATTCTTGTTCAGACTTTAGTGTACTTTTAGCTACATTAGCTTTGAATGGAATGACCAACTTAGAAGGGAGCCACATTATAACTAGAAGGTTATTATATTAATGCAGTATCACCAACTCAACACGCATTACAGTATTGTAATAAAGCTTTTGGAATACCGTAAGGTTCCCTATCTTTAGCACTCCTCATATCTAGCACAACCCCTTATCCCTATTGCTTTCTAAGTTTGGTCCATGGGCGAGAGTGGCTGTCAACCAATGAAATTGCTTGAATGCACAAGATAACTTTCTATTCCAATACTGTACAGTGCTATTCACGCATCGCACGCTATATAATACTATTTCTTCCAAATATAGTAATAGTATTTCAAATATTTGACGTAACTATATCAATTTATAATATGCTGTTTAAGTCGATAGTAACGTGTCCTAATAATTTTACGAGACCTCGATTCCTCTGTTTGGGGAGCAGAGTGGCTGGATGCTCCTTATATCATGCTTTGCTTTCGGTCGGTCGGTCCCAAATACGCTGAAGACAGGGAACCTTACTGTACACAATTTGATCTCTTGATTTAACAATAATATACGACCGACCGACCGGTCGGTCAAATTGTATACAGTAAGGTTCCCTGTCTTCAGCGTATTTGGGACCGACCGACCGACCGGTCGGTCGGTCAAATTGTGTACAGTAAGGTTCCCTGTCTTCAGCGTCGGTCGGTCGGTCGGTCGGTCAAATTGTGTACAGTAAGGTTCCCTGTCTTCAGCGTATTTGGGACCGACCGACCGGTCGGTCGGTCAAATTGTGTACAGTAAGGTTCCCTGTCTTCAGCGTCGGTCGGTCGGTCAAATTGTGTACAGTAAGGTTCCCTGTCTTCAGCGTCGGTCGGTCGGTCGGTCGGTCAAATTGTGTACAGTAAGGTTCCCTGTCTTCAGCGTATTTGGGACCGACCGACCGCCCTGATTATTATTATTAAAGATATACGTCTCTTCAGTTTAAGGAAATTTGTTTCAGACCGGTCGGTCGGTCCCAAATACGCTGAAGACACGGAACCTTACTGTACACAATTGACCGACCGACCGACCGACCGGTCGGTCGGTCGTATATTATTGTTAAGGAAATTTGTTTCAGACCGATCGGTCGGTCGGTCGTATATTATTGTTAAATCAAGAGATCAAATTGTGTACAGTAAGGTTCCCTGTCTTCAGCGTATTTGGGACCGACCGACCGCCCTGATTATTATTGTTAAGGAAATTTGTTTCAGACCGGTCGGTCGGTCGGTCCCAAATACGCTGAAGACAGGGAACCTTACTGTACCGACCGACCGACCGATCGGTCTGAAACAAATTTCCTTAAACTGAAGAGACGTATATCTTTAATAATAATAATCAGGTCGGTCGGTCGGTCAAATTGTGTACAGTAAGGTTCCCTGTCTTCAGCGTATTTGGGACCGACCGACCGACCGCCCTGATTATTATTATTATTAAAGATATACGTCTCCAGTTTAAGGAAATTTGTTTCAGACAATGAATATTTATTATTGTTAAATCAAGAGATCAAATTGTGTACAGTAAGGTTCCCTGTCTTCAGCGTATTTGGGACGACCGACCGCCCTGATTATTATTATTAAAGATATACGTCTCTTCAGTTTAAGGAAATTTGTTTCAGACCGACCGACCGACCGATCGGTCTGAAACAAATTTCCTTAAACTGAAGAGACGTATATCTTTAATAATAATAATCAGGGCGGTCGGTCGGTCGGTCAAATTGTGTACAGTAAGGTTCCCTGTCTTCAGCGTATTTGGGACCGACCGACCGACCGACCGATCGGTCTGAAACAAATTTCCTTAAACTGAAGAGACGTATATCTTTAATAATAATAATCAGGGCGGTCGGTCGGTCAAATTGTGTACAGTAAGATTCTCTGTCTTCAGCGTATTTGGGACCGACCGACCGACCGCCCTGATTATTATTATTAAAGATATACGTCTCTTCGGTCCCAAATACGCTGAAGACAGGGAACCTTACTGTACACAATTTGACCGACCGACCGCCCTGATTATTATTATTATTAAAGATATACGTCTCTTCAGTTTAAGGAAATTGTTTCAGACAATGAATATTTATTATTGTTAAATCAAGAGATCAAATTGTGTACAGTAAGGTTCCCTGTCTTCAGCGTATTTGGGACCGACCGACCGACCGACCGCCCTGATTATTATTATTAAGGATATACGTCTCTTCAGTTTAAGGAAATTTGTTTCAGACCGGTCGGTCGGTCGGTCGGTCCCAAATACGCTGAAGACAGGGAACCTTACTGTACCGACCGACCGACCGACCGACCGACCGATCGGTCTGAAACAAATTTCCTTAAACTGAAGAGACGTATATCTTTAATAATAATAATCAGGTCGGTCGGTCGGTCAAATTGTGTACAGTAAGGTTCCCTGTCTTCAGCGTATTTGGGACCGACCGACCGACCGCCCTGATTATTATTATTAAAGATATACGTCTCTTCGGTCCCAAATACGCTGAAGACAGGGAACCTTACTGTACACAATTTGACCGACCGACCGCCCTGATTATTATTATTAAAGATATACGTCTCTTCAGTTTAAGGAAATTTGTTTCAGACCGATCGGTCGGTCGGTCGGTCAAATTGTGTACAGTAAGGTTCCCTGTCTTCAGCGTATTTGGGACCGAAGAGACGTATATCTTTAATAATAATAATCAGGGCGGTCGGTCGGTCGGTCCCAAATACGCTGAAGACAGGGAACCTTACTGTACACAATTTGACCGACCGACCGCCCTGATTATTATTATTAAAGATATACGTCTCTTCAGTTTAAGGAAATTTGTTTCAGACCGGTCGGTCGGTCCCAAATACGCTGAAGACAGGGAACCTTACTGTACACAATTTGACCGACCGACCGATCGGTCTGAAACAAATTTCCTTAAACTGAAGAGACGTATATCTTTAATAATAATAATCAGTCGGTCGGTCGTCGGTCGGTCTGAAACAAATTTCCTTAAACTGAAGAGACGTATATCTTTAATAATAATTATCAGGGCGGTCGGTCGGGCGACCGAACTGAAGAGACGTATATCTTTAATAATAATAATCAGGGCGGTCGGTCGGTCAAATTGTGTACAGTAAGGTTCCCTGTCTTCAGCGTATTTGGGACCGACCGACCGACCGCCCTGATTATTATTATTAAAGATATACGTCTCTTCGGTCCCAAATACGCTGAAGACAGGGAACCTTACTGTACACAATTTGACCGACCGACCGCCCTGATTATTATTATTAAAGATATACGTCTCTTCAGTTTAAGGAAATTTGTTTCAGACCGATCGGTCGGTCAAATTGTGTACAGTAAGGTTCCCTGTCTTCAGCGTATTTGGGACCGAAGAGACGTATATCTTTAATAATAATAATCAGGGCGGTCGGTCGGTCGGTCCCAAATACGCTGAAGACAGGGAACCTTACTGTACACAATTTGACCGACCGACCGCCCTGATTATTATTATTAAAGATATACGTCTCTTCAGTTTAAGGAAATTTGTTTCAGACCGGTCGGTCGGTCCCAAATACGCTGAAGACAGGGAACCTTACTGTACACAATTTGACCGACCGACCGATCGGTCTGAAACAAATTTCCTTAAACTGAAGAGACGTATATCTTTAATAATAATAATCAGTCGGTCGGTCGGTCGGTCGGTCGGTCTGAAACAAATTTCCTTAAACTGAAGAGACGTATATCTTTAATAATAATTATCAGGGCGGTCGGTCGGGCGACCGAACTGAAGAGACGTATATCTTTAATAATAATAATCAGGGCGGTCGGTCGGTCAAATTGTGTACAGTAAGGTTCCCTGTCTTCAGCGTATTTGGGACCGACCGACCGACCGACCGATCGGTCTGAAACAAATTTCCTTAAACTGAAGAGACGTATATCTTTAATAATAATAATCAGGACGGTCGGTCGGTCGGTCCCAAATACGCTGAAGACAGGGAACCTTACTGTACACAATTTGACCGACCGATCGGTCTGAAACAAATTTCCTTAAACTGAAGAGACGTATATCTTTAATAATAATAATAATCAGGGCGGTCGGTCGGTCAAATTGTGTACAGTAAGGTTCCCTGTCTTCAGCGTATTTGGGACCGAACGAACGACCGACCGACCGACCGTCCTGATTATTATTAAAGATATACGTCTCTTCAGTTTAAGGAAATTTGTTTCAGACCGATCGGTCGGTCGATCGGTCGGTCGGTCGGTCGGTCGGTCGGTCGGTCGGTCGGTCGGTCCCAAATACGCTGAAGACAGGGAACCTTACTGTACACAATTTGACCGACCGACCGACCGCCCTGATTATATTATTAAAGATATACGTCTCTTCAGTTTATGGAAATTTGTTTCAGACCGATCGGTCGGTCGGTCGGTCCCAAATACGCTGAAGACAGGGAACCTTACTGTACACAATTTGATCTCTTGATTTAACAATAATAAATATTCATTGTCTGAAACAAATTTCCTTAAACCGAAGAGACGTATATCTTTAATAATAATAATCAGGGCGACCCATAGTTAATAAAGTTAATAATAAGGTTAAAAATTTGCTATTGTAAGTTAAAACTTTCGTGATGGATTCATAAAACAAAATTAACAAAAATGTGGAGTGAAACTGCGTAAGCAAATAAATAATTTCCGGTTCTAACACGTTATACTATGAATTCTGGATTCTTATTTACGAGAGTCTATACATTATTTCTACATTACTCTCTCGTTATTTATCGACGTAGTGTGTTTTGGAGCTTTTCTACATTTGGTAGTTAGGCGTGTATTTATACAATATGTGAATATTATGTTTTGGCTTTTGTTAGGAATCAGTTCAGTAGTATCATAAATCACACATTTAATTAACTACATTAATTTTGTTTATCTTTTTGGCACAATATATAAATTTCAAACATGCCTAAAACTGCGAAATCAGCTTTTGCGAAAATCTAACAACTAAATAAGTCCGTTAATAATTTAATAAACAAATGAATGTGATGTATTTTATTATTATTACTAAGCGTTAATATTTATCCGCAACTAAGTTGCAAATAAAGAATTTTTTAGGTTAAATAAAGTTAATAATTGGTAAGAATAAAGTGAATAATTTCAATTTTTTAGGTTAAAATTGGGTCACCCTAATAATAATAATTGTTAAAAGATTGTAAGCTGACTTCAGATTATTTCAAAGAATGAAAAATAATGATGGTTTACCAGTTTAAAGTATGATACTTTTCTTGAAATTCTATTACAACGACGACAACAAAAAAATTCACAAATTATTTTATAATAATTCACTTCAACTTCTAGTAGGTGAACAATTACCATTTGATTCAATAACTAACAAAACAAAAAAACACACACACACACACATATATATATATTATATATATACAGGGCGTCCCAAAAAAATGTATACACACTTTAACAGCTGATACCTCAATTGATGTTTCTTTCTTTCCAAGTTAAACCCATTAGAATTAATAATGGCAGTCAGACTAAGCTTTAAACAAAGGAAATTCATTCTAAAATGCTACTGGAAGTGTGAAAACGCAGTTGAAGTGCAAAGACAGTTTAGGAGGGAGTTTCAAACAGATCCACCAACGCGACTTACCATCACTCGAATTAGAGATAAGTTTGAAGCCGATGGAACTGTTCAGAATGTCCACAAGAAGCGTTCCGGAAGACCACGGACATCGACAAGCCCCACAAAGCAAGAAAGAGTACTGGAAACGTATCACCAAAGTCCAAGAAAATCTGTGCGGCAAGCGAGTCGTGAGGTAGGAATTTCAGAATCGTCTGTCCAACGCATTTTGAAGCGCTGTCAATGGAAAAGTTACATTCCAAGATTAGTCCATGCTATTAATGAAGATGATGATGATCCGGACCGAAGAGTGGAGTATTGCGAGTGGTACTTGGCACGATGTGGATGTGGATTGGACGAAGGGGTTTCGTAGAATACCCTCCGCGTTCACCAGACCTCACACCACTAGACTTTTTTTATGGGGATACTTAAAAGACAAAGTCTACGCTATAAAACCTGCAACAGTCGCTGAATTGAGAGCAGCCATTGAACGAGAATGCACACAAATACCAAACGAAATGTTTCGTGATGTTTGCGATTCCATTGCTTCGCGTTATCAGCAGTGCCTGGACCAGAACGGACGTCAGTTTGAAAACAGGCGTTGACAAAACAATTAAATAATGTCTGTAGATTCTATTACATTTTGAAAATGAAATGTATTTTAATAAACACTGCCTTTATAAGTATTTAAAGTGTGTATACATTTTTTTGGGACGCCCTGTATATATTATATATATATATATATATATATATATATATATATTATATATTTTCCTTCTTTAATTTACCGCCGATTCATACCAAGGGAAAGTGGTACATATCTCGGCGAGACAGTGGGTGGGTGGGTGGTGTCACTGTTGAGGATGGTAGACTAGAGGAGTAAGGTAGGTTCGGCTGCTGGATAGGCGGTAGGAGGGGTATGGCCTTCGATACGATGCAGCAGATGGGAATGGGTGAGGAAAAGGAAAATCGCTTCCGCTGAAAATTGGGGGCCTTTGGTGAGTATGGAAATTCTGGACAAGAGAGGGAAACACCACCCGTGACGAAGAGCAGACAGGTTTGGGCATTTGACCAGATGTACGATGGTGATAGGGGTATGGCAGGTAGGGCAGAGCGGCGGCTGGAGATTTAGCCACGAGGTAACCATGTGTAATGCGTGCGTGTCCTAGGCGGAGAGGGGATAAAATCACTTCTTTATGGCGGGACCGGTGGAATGAGGAGGCCCAGTATCCTAATTGTGGTTTGATCTTGTGGAGTTTGTTGTATGTGGCCTGGTCCCATTCCCATTGCCAGATGGAGCGGAAGTGGGAGCTGAAAGTCGGGAAGAAGTCGGAGAAAGGGAGGGGGCGGGGGCAGTAAGCAGGCCGTCTTTGCCGTGCAGTCCGTCTTCTCATTACCCTGGATGCTGACATGTGCTGAGACCCAGCAGAAGGTGATTGTCTTGTGTCAAAAGGTTGTTAAAAAGTGGAAGGCTTGCTGGATGGTACAGACGAGCAGGTGAGGTGGGGTTAAATCTCCTGAGGGAGAGAAGTGCACTTTGGGAACCTGAATAAATGACAAAAGAGCTGGCAGAGTGGGTGTGCACAATGTTGAGGGCCTCCATAATCGCAGTTCTGCTGAGAAAACCGAGGCCTCACCGGGCAGGGTGACGCCTCGAGAAAGCGGCTGGGCCAGTATCACCACTGAGGCGGTCGTACCAACCTCCGAGCGGGAACTATCTGTATAAATGGGGACTGTGTCCTGGTGTGGGTTGTGTTCTCGGAAAAGTGACCTGTATACCGTAGCGATCGTGGTAGTCTTTGGTAGGGCACACAGGTCCCTGCAAAACTTGATAGGGGTGAGGAGGCAGGGAGGGTAGATGCTGCATGAGATGGGGATAACTGAGAGGTGGGCAAGTTGGGAAGGTCCAGGAAAGAACGGACCGCTTCAGTGAAGTGCCAACTCTGTCCTTGGGGGTGGGAGTTCAGAAATTGCCGCACATAGAAGCAAAGAGGGTAGTTTCTGTGCATGGAGGTATGTTCTCATGAGGAGCAGACCCCATCGGAGGGCGAGAGGAAGGTAATTGCATTCCACTTTGAGGCTGGAGGCTGGGGAAGAGCGGAAGGCATCAGTGGCAAGGCGGAGGCCCCTATTAAGTACCGGGTCCAAGATACAGAGGCAGGCATTGGAGGTTGAACCGTATACTACACTGCCATAGTCCAGCTTCGACCGGACCATGGAAGTGTAAAGGCGACGGAGAGCGTCAGTCTGTCCCCATGTGGTGTGGGAGCCATCGGTCCAGTCATGCTCAGAAACCGTGTGGAGGGCACCACCTCAAGAGGATTGCTGCATAACGTGACAGAGGGGACAGGAAAGGTTGAGGGTCTTCTTCTGCTGAAGATCATACACTTAGTCTTGGGGGTAGAGAAGCGGAACCCCACCAATGTTGCTCACCTTTCCACCCAGTAGATGGCGAGCTGAATTTGCCATTGAACAACGGACGCTTCCACCCTGCGAAGTAGATTGCAATGTCATCTGCGTAGATGAAAGAACGGATGGTGGGTGGAAGACATTTTGAGACTGTATTCATAACTATGGAAAAGCATAGAACACTGAGGATGCTTCTCTGTGGGAGCCCGTCCTCCTGCACGAAGGTGTCTGAGAGGATTGAGCCCAGTCAAACTTTTAAAGGTTCGGGAGAGGAAGCCTCTGATGAAGGTCAGCTGGGCTCTGACGAGACCCAGATTTTGGAGCTGACTGAGGATTATTGTCCGATGGGTGGTGTCGTAGGCCTTCTGTATGTAAAAAAACAATTGATAGGATGAACTGTTCTGTCGAAGGCATTCTGTATTTCTCAGCTGAGGAGCAGGAGAGGATCAGTGGTGGAGCGAAATTGTCTGAAGCCGGACTGGGTAGCCAGGAAGGAATCACTATTTTCAAGGAAGAAGGATAGTCACGTAGCGACCATTTTATCAAAAACTTTTTTCAAAATCAAAAACGTTAGGGAGATAGGTCTGTAGTTTGTGGGATCGAGGGAATCTTTGCCAGGTTTGTGGATGGGGATTACATGGGCCTTCCTCCACCAGAGGGGAAAGTGCCCTCTATCCATATGCGGTTGTATAGGTCTAATAGGAAAATTTGTAAGGTAGGGTGGATGTGCTGAATCATGCTGTGCAGGATACCATCCAGGCTGGGACAAGGGGATCGCGTCGAGAGGCCAGTGCCACCTGTAGTTCACGCATGTTGAACAACCGATTGTAGTTGCTGTCTACGGACGGTGAATAGGAGCTATTGCTAGGGGTGGGTACGAGGGAACTGTCTGCGGAAGAAGAAACGGCAGGGAAGGTAGAAGGTAGGTGGTTTGTCACTGATTTGG
The DNA here is from genome assembly GCA_023014485.1 of Bathynomus jamesi. Taxonomy (NCBI): domain Eukaryota; kingdom Metazoa; phylum Arthropoda; class Malacostraca; order Isopoda; family Cirolanidae; genus Bathynomus; species Bathynomus jamesi. The sequence goes on from JAJOZX010011438.1 coordinate 95,226, forward strand.
GCTCGTATAGAAGTCCGTCGTTAGTCTGGAGGACCAGGGATTGGGAAGGGACATGTCGCCTCTCGACACCCCGTACCTTCTCCCAGGTGGTAGCCAAAGGTGTGGTGATGGTGACGCCGGACACAAAGGCATGCCAAGAAGCTCGGCGCGATTTCTTCATTGTACAGCGGGCGATGGCACAGGCTCGCTGCATCTCCGTGCGATGCATTGGGAGTCACGTATGTTAGAAGCGTCGAGTATAGCCTTCTTGGCGCGTATGGCCTCCATGCACTCTGGGGTCCACCATGGTACCTGTCGAGTGTGGGGGTAGGCGGAGGATCGTGGGATGTTAGTGCACGCAGCCGCTACAATGACTGACTCGAAGTATGCAATGCACTCGTCAAAGGCTGGGAAGTGGGCAGTTGTAAGGGTTGTAGATATATTTTGGAAGCGGGACCAGTTGGCTTTGGCAGTAATTCATTTTTCCGGTACCCGAATGATCTGGTCGAGCCAATTTAGCCTGAATTGAACAGGAAAATGGTCACTTCCATAGTCCTCCTGGAGAACTTGCCATATGAAATCTAGGAGGGCATCGGTCGAGACGAAGGACAGGTCTATACAGGATGGAGTGCAGCTGGTGGCATGGTAGAATGTAGGAGAGTTCGGTCATGGTAGTAGTCAGAGTCAGGGCCATATAGGTGGAGTCTCTCTCTCTCCCCACAAGGGGTGGTGACTATTGAAATCGCCCAGTAATAGAAAGGTCCTGGGGAGTTGTACCACCTCCACGATTTCATTGTGGGAGACTTGTGTGTGGGGAGGGAGGTATATTGAGCAGATGGTGTACTGTCTATCCAGGGAAAGCTGGGAAACAATCACCTGTAACGTCGATCGGATAGAGATTGTGGAAGGGGACTGTGTGGTGTACGAGAATGGTAGCCCCCCTTCGAGTGCAGGTAGGACACGGGGTAGTGATATAGGAATATCTAATAGGGCAGGGCAGGGCAGGGCAGGGCATGGGCCTGGTCCCCAGGATTAGCTCCTGGAGACACACACACACCGGATGGGAAGAGGCAATCAAGGAATTAAGACTGTAGTTCACCAATATTTCTCTGCAGTTCCAATGCACTATTGTAGTTTTTGGGGTGTCCACTATTCGATGATGGGGGATGGGTAAAGGTGTAGATGCTAGGGGGTTCGGGTGTGAAGGGAGATCAAGGGTTCGCGAAGGTGAAGGATGGGTCAGGAGCATGTGGCTATCTGCCATTCACTAGAGAAGAAATTGGTTGGCCAGTCGACCTCAGCGGAGATTGCGGGGTGGAGCGAGACTGGAGGCGTGGATCACGGCAGCTTGGGGAACGTCGTGGCTCAGAGGGTGAGGAGTTTCTTGGTGGGCTTCTGTGTTCGGGCCAGGAGGGGGTGCTTTATTTTCCATAGTGGCACCTCCCTGCCCATCTGGGGTCTCACGGCGGATCCTAGGTGATGATAGGGGGTACCAAAAGGATCGGGCAGGTGGGAGGGAGGACGCGCTCAGGGTGGCTGACAAGGAGGGGGCCTGGGGTGTTGTGGGACAGGTACTGTGGGAGTGGAAGATGAACCAGAATGTCCTCATGGATGGGTGGAAAAAATGGCACCAGGAAGCAAGGGCAGATCCATAAGACGCATGGGGGCAGCCAAGCTCCCATTGGCCACACCATGTAGTTGTGCCAGTGCCGCATCCACTGGATCTCAGGGGAGCGGATGATGTCCAGATTGGATCTCGTTGTGGGAGGCGGGTCATGTAACTCACCTACTATTATCATAATCTGTGGGGGTAGATTAGGGGGACTTCTGCGGTGGGGTGATATGGTCCTCGTAGACGAAGTTGGGGTGTAAGGGTCTGAACCATCTTAGATCTGGGAAGAGGGAGAGGCCTGTTGAAAGGCCGGAGAGTCTGGCCTCCTCGGCTTACTCCGGGCATTAAGTTTGGATGTGTGCAGAGAGTGCTGGGAGGGCAGGGTTCGAGGTGGACAGGTCCTGGGTGTCCTGGTCCTAGATTCCTGGGGAATCTGTAGCGGGTGAGGTGTGTGAAGAGGGATGGTGGGGAAACAGGTCATCGGGTCCAGCGAGGACTCCCTTTGGGAGGGATGGGAAGCAGTGGTTTAGGGGAGTTTGAGCAGCCTTACCTCCCGACTCCGCACCCTGTCTCGCACCTCTCGGAGGCTAAGGAAGTCCACTACCTGCAGGCCTCGAACTTGAAGAAAAGGCATTCACAGGATGAAGAGGAGTGTGCGCCTTCACAATTGGAGCATTTGGGTGTGTTGGGGCACTTGTTTGGGTGAGCAACTTGTCCGCAACAAACACACAGTTGGTGCGGTTGTCGGCAAACTGAGCTGATGTGTCCAAACTTGTTGCATTTAAAGCAACGGGTCAGGTCTGGGATGTATGAGCGGACATTGAACTCGCATGGTGTGTGGTCTCCCATACCCCCATACAATATGGTCGGGAGGGACTAAGGTATTGAAGATAAGTAGTAGGCGCAGAGTGGGGGAAGGGGTGCCTCCCTGTCGGGATGTGAAGACACTCTGGGGTGCGAGGCCCTCCAGGAGGTTGTTCACTGTGATCAATAATAGGCGGGTGGCGTAAATAGTGCACTGACTGTGGTTCAGGCGAGGGTGTGGGGAAACGGACACCAATCATCCAAGGACCTCAGTGAGGGAGAGTAGGGCTTTCGTCTCTGTGGCTGAACGTGATTTTATGAGAAGGGAGCCATCCCTCTGCAGTCACACATCATAACAGCTGGAGTTGCTGCAGGCTCGGATCGTCTGAAAAGTCCGTTCAGAGTTGGTCGGAAGGGATCCAGAGGTAGGCTGGATCCCTAGGAATTTGTGGATACTTGGAAGGGATATGGAGGCAGTAGAATCAAAGTGGACTGGGATATCCAACTGTCGATAGGATGGTCGTGTATGCTGACTTCCCCATCCGCTACAGGGCTCTCTCTATGGGGAGGCAGGCTGACAGCGGGTGAGGGGGGCATATGGGGAGAGCAAGAAGCCGGGTTTTGGAGGCAAATCTTGGGTGGAACTTGACTTGCCCAAAGGCAGCTGAGGTGGGCTGGGTGAGACCCCTGCTCCAAAGGGTGTATGTCCAAGGGGATATTCAGGGTACAGCCTGGGGTCAGCAATGGTAAAGGAGGATGCAAGTGATCCATTACAGAGGGGAGTCAACCCCATCTGGATGTGGTCTTCCAGTGGTAGGGGACTCGAGGGCCTGGTTGCCCACCACCCGAGTGTTGAGAGAAGTAGTAGTCCGAGTATTAGAAGCCATGGCAAACAAGGAGAATCTTCATCCCCCGCGCGCATCCAGCCACCATTAACTCCAACAAGGGAAAGGCGAATGGGCTCACTCGGTCCCACTGCCAATAGATGTCACGCAGGGGAGATACACCCATTCCTAGTCCCCGTGCCTAAGAGGCAGCTACTCTCATCCAACGCGCGGTGAAAGATGGCAGGGACAGGGCTTGGGTTTGGTTTAAGAGCGACAAGGGTGAAAGACAACCACCTCCTTCACCCAAGGTCCAAAACAAAGCCAAATGCAGGAAGGGAGGAAACAACAAAACTAGAAAAAGTTGGGGAAAGGAGGAGAGAGAAATATAAGTAGGAGGGTAGGAGATCAGCCAGGTCCCCAAATGGGTCCAATGGTCCACGAGGCCAGAGAAAGCCCTTACATCGAAGGAAGATGCATTCCCCCATTGGCCACAGAGGGACGTGCCCTATAGCTCAGGACAAAGCGAAGGGCGAAGGTGTCTCACACACACAAGTATGTTAAAAACCTCAAATGTAAAATGCAGCTTATTGCTAAAGATACAAATAATTAGATATCTGGGGCTGATTAACTAACTGGATTAAGCCAAAAAGGCAAGTAATTATTGCTCAACAATGTGACTAAGTAATGATCAGGTTATTTACTTATTACCTGGCTTATTCGATTTCCAGTATGCCCAAACAAAAATCTAGACAAGCAAATTAGTAATAATGACAGATATTCAGGAATAACTATAATAATAAAACTGTTTTCATATACACTGAAGTCCTTAATCCTTTACCACATTTTTAGTCTGCCTTATAATATGTTCTACTTACATGAAATATAATTGGAGTGGGTGTAGGTAATATCATCTCTTAAACTGGAGATGTACACCACCTTCTCTGTCTGGCAATGCAGTAGTATACTGTATTTCTTCTTACTACCGACTGTGCATGATAACATAACACAACTTCTGTTAAGTCTAAAATTTTATCATCAAAGGTATTCTCCTGAAATAAAACACACTCGATTATAAACTGATTTGGGTATTCAAAATTATACATGGTACAAAGTGGGTGAGATGAGTGGAGAAATTTAATATATGCATTATGAATGTTGTAGTTATGCGGTGGAAAAGCTGTTCAGAGGTCGAGACAAGAATATACTTAAAAATACTTATTCTCAAAAAGCCTAATTGATGAAAGAAAATTTTTTAAAGTAAACCATTTGCCTCATAAATCTATCTTTTCAGATCACCAATTTTAACTTGTGTTAACCTACAATAATAGTGAACCATCGAGACAAATAAGCCAATTAAGTTTGAACATGGGGCCAAATTTACGATTAAGCACTTTCACCAATTACAAAATTAGAATTGCAATTTAACATTCTGATATAATGTACAGTTGCCCCTCACCATTGCGAATTTCACTTATCAGCAGTTGATCATTTGTGACCCTTTTCATGGTTCATGGGTGCAAATTTTGCATATCTGAGGATTAGTGAGACTGGATAAAATTTTGTGTGCATGGCCACAGAGCTGCAAAACAGTAACTAACCTTACTCAGCTGACCATTTATGGACATTTTTTTTTTTTTTTTAAGTTTGGGAAGAACCGATTCGCCTCTATTTAAAAGGGCATATCTCGGCGGAAAAACAAAGAAAAAGTGAGAGGAAAGACAGAGGAAAAAGAAAGGGTAGAGGGGACAGTCGAAGTGGAAAAAGACCAAAGGATGACAAGGACTGCAGGGTCGAGCCCCATCATCCTTGGGTGCTAGGGCCGGGAGGGCGCACGTGAAGCCTCCAGGAACAAGCACGTACAAACAAGCACAAAGAGCACTCAAGAGTACGAGCTTAGAACCCCCTTGCGGGGCCATTTATGGACATTTATGGACATCTATGCACCTTAGGACCGCCCCCCTCTTCTGTCATTACTGAAATTTTGTACAGTGTCTGGATTTAAATACTATTTTCATTATTTCTTTCGTAGTACTGTTCAGTAGTTAAACACTATAGCAGGCATGGGTATGTTCCTCACAACAAAAATAAGATGAATTATCAAAGCAACACCAAAACTTTCCAGCTACAACTGGAAGCAAGTCCTGTACTATCCCTGATCACTTAGCATCTGTTTCCAATTTGAGGGTGCTCCTACTACAGTACTTGCATAACCCCTCACAAACCCTCTGGTAGTACAATTTCTTTAATACAGTATCAGTAGAAAACCATTTTCTAATGCTATTTACCCTTGTAACCAAACTGATTTTGTAGATAGTCTGTGCACTAAAATATGTCAGTAAATTTATTAGCACTATTTTGCTTTGCCTTTTTTATGATAAAATAAATTATACTAATGTTTTTATTGCCCTCCCAAAATAGTATTCATATTTACAGGGATGTCTGGGGGTCCCCAGGCATGTAATCCCCTTTTTTGATCGAACCTTTGTATCACAGTTCACAGATTTCATGCTTCATGAGGGGGGGGGGGGGGGGGAGGGTCTGCGGAACAAAATACCCATGAGTGGTGAGGGGCAACTGTAGTTTATTCTTGAGACTTCCTCCAAAAAGTGTTTAGATTTAAAAAACTTGCAGAAATATACATGGCATTCAAAAAAGAATTTAAAAAAAAAATACTTTACAATTCTGTATACGCGTTACAATAACCATTTTTTTATCCAACAAAATATACAGGTATCCCTTGTTTAACGCACTCCAACAAAACATTTTTGCATACGGTATACATCTTGTTTTAGGGAATGTTTCTATTTACCAAGCCACATTTTCACCATAATGTGATTCCTTAAATGATCATCAGATGATGCTAAGTAGTTTTTGTGTCTATGTGCGCAATGTTGTGCAGTCACCCAGGCCTGCCCAACCCTAGATTACAACTATTTTTGGCAAGTACAGTATATGCATGAAGAGTATACATGTATTAATATATTTAATGATTGTGTATGTTTTAACATTTTCTTTTAAAATAAATATTAAAAAATAATCTTGTAAATATAGTCCTATCAGGAATGTAACCCACCCTTATTACATTATTTCATATGGGAACATTCTTTTTTTTTACACATTTTTGCATAATGTGCCAATTTCCAGGAATGCATTAAATGCATTAAACAAGGGATACCTGTATAATAGAATTTTTCAGAGTGAAAAAAATTTGCAATATGACCAACAATAACTTCAATACAGAAATTTATATTAAAAACACACTCAAATTTTAAACAATTCATTCTAAAACATCATCTGCAGTTTCATTTGGTACAACTGCGATTTCATTGTGCAGATGATCAACTGTCTTTGGATTATTCCTATAGATTTTGTCCTTCAAATGTCCCAATGAAAAATATGAATTACAGTTGGGGAAGTATGCTGTCCAAATTTAGCGGATTCTCTTACCAATTCTTTAAAATTTTTAAATTTTCATTACGAAACAATCTATTTATAGAAAAGTGAACGTACAAAAAATACTATTTATAATAATTTATACTCGCTTCAAAGTGTAATTGTATAAAAATATTTTACATTCATGAAAAAGGCAAAGCTTAATAGGTTAAGTCACCCATAAATTTATATTTTCTTTAAATAGCTAATCTCTAATTACAATACACTATTATAATCTACTACTCGATATTAATGATACTTCTATATAAGTTGTACTGTACAATTTTTATATAAAGCCATCTTACTATGTTGACTTTATTTTAAGTATTTTAATAATTTTATTAAAATTGTATATTCATTTATTTTATTCAAAGAGGCCACCAGGGACTTGAAATTTTAATGAAAAATTTTGTTGCTTACATCGTTGAAGAAAGAAAATACGTTGAACATAAGGAAAACCAATTACTTTTAAGCATTGTATTCAATTTATGAAACTAAAAATTATTTTATAATTTTACTTGAGTGATAGAAGTATTTAACATTACTTTAGCTATGGTATACGAATAACAAATTCATGTACTGTATGTTGTGGAGTGGGCTAAGGAAAAGCATTTAAAAATATGAAAATTGAAAGTTTTCACATTAAATTATTAAAATTTGCAAAAGAAATTGATTTTTAAAAATCCAGGCAAAGAATCAGCAATGGCTAAATTTTGGAATTGATACATTACTACTTCCTGGGTAATGGTTAGAAAATTAGCCTACCTTCAGAATGGAAGTTCAATAAGCCCAACACATTACTGGAATGTATGTGGATGAAAACCATCCTGCGGGAAAGGTGGAAAAAAGTGACACTGAAGTCACTGTCCATTCCTCAAGTTTTTTTTTATGCAGGGAGGGGGCCAATGGCAAATGCCTGCAAAAGCACCCCTCCCTTATGTTAGAGAATTTGACAGAAAAGGAATGAAAATGTGCAGAAAGTCTGGTACTGCGTGTTCTCCTTAAAGGAGAAGGCATGTACTTACAGTGTTCAGAAGAGCAGTGTTCATTATAATAGTGGTAGCAAAGAGAGAGAGATTGAAGCGTGTCCAGAAAATTCAGTCTTGTAAATTTTGGTTAGGTTAGGTAAAAAAATTGCCCCAAACTAATAATGCCCTTGAAGCAGGGTTGGCAAAAACCCAAAAACCAGTTGGGTTTTTGCCAACCCTGCCTTGAAGCATTTCATTCCGTATTGAAATCATCAGTTATGAGCAGACTAAAATTTCACATTTGCAACGAGGAGACAAACCAAGTAAAAAGAAACAATATGAAACACTTGACTTGCGCATCGAAATACTTGCGCAAAAGTATGTTAAAAATGATAAAATTGCCTTCTTAAAATCTGTTGCTCATAGCTTAATTTCATTTTAACTTTTCTTTTTGAGTCTGAAGACCAAATCATCTTTTATGTTTTACCCATTATTTAGGGTATCTTTTTAGTTTTAAGTTTTAAACAACAAAACAATTCCTTTAATAAATCTTTTCAAATTCTCATTTATGTTTTCATTATAGCTGGCAAATGGGATTTAAATATTTTTTGCTATCTCAGCTCATAGATTTACTTCAATTTTCTGAGACTGAATTTTCCAAGACCAAATATTCCTAACACAGGATTGAAGACAATCAGTAAGAGGCGGGGAATTGATGATATAAAAAGCCTTTGATTCCACCCAGTTGAGTAGGGTTGTGCCACCCCACACATGAGAAGCATACTCCATACAAGGGCAGACAAGACCACTGTACAGAGACAGCAAAAATAACAGAAATAATAATAATAAATACAATATAAAGTTTACAAAATTTTTGCATGATTTTAAATTAAATTACAAAAGAGTGAAGGTGGCAAGTAATAGTGACAACAAAAAATAATAATAATAGTAAACAATGAATAACCTTTTACTGATAAAATACAGTATTTTTACAATTTACACTGACATAAATAATTACGAAGCTGGACTACAGTGCCCGCGAAAAGTATCCGATCACCCTTGAAATTTGTATTTTTTACATAAAAACAATGTTTAAATGTATACTAACCTTATATTAGTTTTGTCATCTGTCCTTTGGTTTGGATGACTTGTTCTAGACGTTTTGGCATGGATTTAATCAAGTTTTGACAAACTTCCACTGATATTTCCTTGCACCATACCTTTTTGATGGCCTCTTGTAATTTTTTGACTGAGCCAGTGTCGTGGCATTCAACCTTATTTTTTATTATTAGCCACAGATTTTCTATCGGATTGAGATCTGGACTATTACCAGGCCAATCCAAAATATCAAATTTATTGTCAGTAATCCATTTTGTCACTATTTTGGCCCTGTGACATGGTGCACCATCATGCATGTATGTTTTTGTCCTTTGGATTGCCATTGCCATTGGAAGTTTATCCTGTAGCATTGCTAAATACCGTGCACCATTCATAGTTGTGTTCTTCGGAAGAAAATATAAGTTTCCACGCCCAGAGTAACCGAAACAACCCCAAACCATCACACTTGGAGGGTGTTTCATTGTCTTTAGGGTGTATTTAGGGTCCATCCTATTTGAGCCAATAGGCCGGCGAACCTTTTTTGGACAACTTCTGAATGTCAAAAATGTTGACTCATCGCTAAATAAAACCTTCTTCCAGTCATCAACAGTCCAATGAATGTATTTTTTACAAAATGCGACACGTTTTTTACGCATTTTTTCATTAATGAACGGTTTCTTAGCAGCATGGCGAGATGGTAATCCGAGTTCTTTTTGGAGCCGCTCCTGGATAGTTCGTTCAGAAACACCAGATAACAAATTATTCATATTAAATTTTATTTCTTTTGCAGTTATTGTTGGGTTTTTCAATACTAAACGTTTCATAAGTTTGTCTGTTCACGAATTTGTTTTTCTCGGTCTGCCAGATCGTTTTTTAGGGACTGGCGTGGTTAGGCCACCATTGTTCTTAGCCCGTGAAACCCATAAATTAACGGTACTTTGGGATATGTTTAATTCCTTAGCTATCTGTCTCTGTGATTTCCCACATGCATGCAAAGCAACAATAGCACCTCGACAATCACTCTTAAGTTGTTTTTAGCACACATTATATATAAATTTTATTTACACCACTTTCCGTAAAAAAAAAAAATATCAAGAAATTTACACAAACAGTGAAATCTGACAAATTTGAGACACAGCCACCCGCAACGAAGGCTACCAGAACACTAATTTGAGAATGCGTTGGATAGCTCTCATATCAGCGAGCAACCTCAAAGTTACCAGATGTCGCTAGAACAAATAGAAAGTGAATTACGTGTCTCTGAATATTAAGGGAAAATATTGTATTTTCTTGAGTGATCGGATACTTTTCGCGGGCACTGTATATACTGCTTAATAAAAAAAATAGATTATAAAATTGATTACTATGATAAAAATTAGGGATGTGCCGGATAGTAATTTTACCGGATAGCCAGTAGTTTTAAAATGCTGGATATCCGGTAAATAATTTTTAATATGACTCAATTTGAAACATAAGCATATACTATATATTCTTTCGTATGGCTAATAGGTAAGTAAACTAGCCAGCAGTAGCATTGTTCAATAATAGAGCAAAACATCTGTGTCAGTGCAAAACAGATCCAGATAAAACTATTATTCTTCCTTTTAGTCATTGTACAGCTGCTAGGAAGGTACCATGTGTGCACTCAGACTGTGTTGTAAGCTGTGTGTGTGTTTAATACGGTGACTTACGATAATTTTTTATGATAAAAATTATTATTAACAAATATCTGATTGCTTTGTACTAACTTGTTCATAATAATTTTTACGTATTCACAATTAACGATTGAACACTGTTACATTAAAATAGCTTCACATTGCGAAATACATTATATTAGCTTTAAATAGTAACTAATCTGGAAATTTCAGAAACATCCAGAATTTTCGCCTTGTTATTCCCAGAGAAATAGCAGGACTGATCTGGCAATGATGCCCATGTGTCACCTTGTTTTGCTCTCAGTTTGTGTGGGTGTTGCAAGGGTAACAACTAACAAGTGCATGTGTGTGTTCATAATCACTTTACAGGCCTGTATTCTTCATCATACTGAGTAATAGATTTCAAACAAGCAGTGTACAACATATTGATGGCAAGCCATGCCTAATCCATTACATGTAATTCTAAAAAATGTATAATAATGCCCTCCTGCTCTTGAATATTGATAGTTAAGAAATACTAACTTCAGTGCTAGTAATTAGCTAAAAATTTGCGTTAACACTGTATTTGTTGCTAGTGCATCTCTTGTTTCAACTATTATTGATGCTATATTATTTTATTAATTTATTTTACAATTTTCATTTTCAGCACTATGTTCATGATTAGTGATGTAGCGGATGTCATTTTTTTCATATCCGCGGATGCGGATGCGGATGAGGATGTTTGATTTCAACATCCGCGGATGCGGATGTCTACATTTTCATTATTTTTTAGGATATATTCGAGATTTGTTGTGTTTAACGTATATAATAAGTTATTATATAGAGAGAGCTGTAGCTATAATGTAGTATAATTGATTAATTGTACAATAATTGCTGTACTTTTCTCTGAACATATAAAATAATATCAAGCATCTAACTAATATAGAAATCAATTAGTGAATTCGTCTGCAAATAAATTCGTTATATTTTGTTGAGTTTCAGCCACAATTAGAAACCATAATTGTGTTACCAGGATGCGGGACGTGAACCCAACTCAAATGCACCCCACCGACCTCTTTCCCCAACCTCCACCCTTATAGAAAGAGATCTTTAATTAGCTTGATAACTATTTATATTAAGTTTAAAGTTTTATTAGGCATATTTATAAATGAGTAATTAAAATAAAGTAAACTAAGATGTTCATCATTTAATGTTCAAACTTAATTATAGCAAGGTTATGCTTAAGGAACATTAACTTTTCTGCCTTTTCTGCTGACAGTCTGTTTCTCTTTTCATCATATATTAATCCAGCACTGCTAAATAATCTCTCGCTTGGTACGTTTGTTGGAGGACAGGCTAAATGTTTCCTTGCAAGTTTACTCAAGTATGGATAGATATTCTGCGTATTTTTCCAACCAACTAATAGGATTGTACAAATGCCAGCCAGGCATTTTTTCTTGGTGATAGCTCTCGATCATTTTTACTACATCTTTTGACATCGCGTAGGTCTCATCATTGCTGCTTGACTCAAGAAACTGAGAGAGAGATTCTGTGATAGATTTGCTTGTTGAAGGTGTTGGTTCTGTCACTGAAACTTTTTATTCTTTTGGTGGGTGGCGAAGCGACAGATTCAAGAGATTGAAGCTCTTCAATGCTTGCCAAGTGATGATTTAACTCGTTCTAATGTACTAGGTGAAAATAACTTAGCTTTGTAATGTGGATCTAAGTAGGTTGCAAGAGAGTAACTTCATACAAGAACAGCCTCTCGTCTTGTCGCTTGCATTCACTTTTGCGCACAATGAACTAGTTCTATTAATATAGTAGAATTTGATAATTTCCGCTTATTAATGAACGTTTTATCTCAACGGTCCACATCCGAACGACATCCGCAGTCCAAAGTGCGGATACGGACGCGGATGCGAGAAAATATGCGGATGTGACCTACATCACTATTCATGATCAGTGTCTCATTTTCATTTTAGAATTATTGTAACTATGTCTACGAGTAAAAATCTGGGAATATTTAAATTTGCATGGATATAAATTGAACAAAGCTGAATGCAAATTATGTGATAAGACAACAGAATCAAGATTATAGTTCGGGGAAAACTCCTCGTTCTTATTCAACTAAGCCTCTCTGAATCATCTGAAAAGTAAACATAATGCCAATACAAAGAAGCTCAGAAAAAGTCAGAAAATAATGAATCTGCAGATGAAGAGAGTCAGGAGATGGTTACAAACTTCGAAATCAAAGCATCTACAAGCAAAGCTGCTCAACCATGCTGCAAGAAACTATAGAAAGGAACAAAGCATGGCCCGCAGAAGATCCCGATCAAAGTCTATACTAAACTAAGCAATTTGTAAGTAAGTATAACTATTAAATGAATATATATCTCGAATTTATTCAATTACTGTAAGGGTCATTTAAAGTGAATTAAATAGAAAATAATTTTTCATTTTCGTAGGATATTGGCTAGAATATATCTTCAAAAAATTACTTTCATTGAGCTTTGGGTATGATATAATTCTCATATTACTATATGAGCATTATTATTATAAAATTCGATATTTTTATAATTTCCAGGTGAGATGATGGCATTGGATGCAGAACCATTTACTGTGGTTGAAGAGAGGCTTCAAAAAGATAATGGCAGCTGCTGCACCTCGCTATTCCCTACCAATGAGAACCTTTTTCTCAAGAACAGCAATGCCAGAACTGCATGAGGAACTCAAAGCAAAGATTCAGAGGAAGCTCAAAGATGCTCAATATGTTTCATTCACAACTAACATTTGGATGAACTCTGGAAATAATGATGGCTTTATAAGTCTCACAGCCCATTTCATACCATCAAATGACTTGCGGCAAAAAATATCACTCTGCTACACGCCATTTTCCTGAGAGACACACTGTATACAATATAGCAGAAATCCTGACCATAATAATTGATGAATGGGAAATAAAGCCTAAACAAATCCATCTGATACTACGAGACATGCTGCTAATATTGTACTTGGCACAGGTAAGCTATTAATTAGCACTTAGTTACCTTACATGTATTGAAACATATAGCTATATCACTACTTCTAACTTGATTTATATTTATTTTTTATTTGATTACAGTTTAAATGTTTCAAGTACAGTCGACCCTCAACTTACGTTGTCACCATCTTACGTAATTTTGAGTTACGAGAAGCCCCCCATTGACTGTAATTGATTTGTCTTACGTAATTATTTCGAGTTGCGTAATAGCTGCGTAATCGCAAATGCAGTGCGTGACCACTCACTGGCAGGACGCCAGGTATTTCACGTTATTTTTACTGTGCATTATATAACTCTCTCCAATTTAAGTCTAAATTAATTTTTTATTATTAATTTTTAATATATATTTTCTTTTACTGATGGTGTTTCTTAATAATAATTATTAATTACCATTATAATTCTGTTTATATACAGTTTTTATCAAAAAATTTAATTATTTTATTATTTTCAATACTTTTTTGGGGTCCTGGAATGGATTACCCGATTTACATGTATTTTGGGGTTCGACTTATGTCATTTTCGAGTTAAGTAACTCATCTCAGAACGGATTAATTACATAAGTCAAGGGTCGACTGTATGTAATTAATGGAAAATAAAAAATGTAGCTTGAAGGGTATGTTGTACAAATTGCTAAACAGGTCGCAATTATGGATGGATTTTGATGAATAAGGTTTCACTAGATACTAGAATGCTTGAATTGTCAAAAAGTTACAGTGAAAAATTTGACGACACATTTTCTATTTTTGTGTAGAGGCAGGTGGATGTTCTTTCATTTTTATCCATTATTTTTGTGCATTGTTTTTTGTTAAGCACAGTGTTTAATTATTTTTCTGTGAATTGTTAACGCCTTATATTATCTTTATTAATTTTACTCTTCTTTTTGATAGTTTAATTTTTGAATTAGGTTAGGTAGGTCTTCATAGGGTTTCCTCTGGTCTATACTAATTATTTTATTTATTTTTTAAAAATCTATATTCCTTTTCTTTTCAGGAATGATTGAGGCTACAGGAGAGGGATGTTTCATCCATACTCTACAGCTCACTATCATCAACTCACTTCTTTCACAAAGAGCATTAGCTGATATCATACAAAAGGGCAGACAAATAATAGGACACTTCAGCCACTCATCAGTTGCTTGCACCCAACTTAAACAACTACAACAATCGCTCCAGCTTCCTGAACACCAGTTAATCCAGGATGTATCTACAAGATGGAACTCAACTTACCACATGCTTGAGAGGCTCCATGAGCAGAAAAAAGCTGTTACAGCCTATGCAGCAGAGCATGACATTCCCACTTTGACAGCTTACCAATGGAGTTTAGTGGAGAATGTTGTTAGAGTGTTGCAGCCTTTTGAGGAGATAACCAAGCAAGCTAGTAATGATAAGGAGCTGATCAGCTTTGTGATCCCAGCAGTAATGACACTGCACTCATACCTCTCCAAGAGACAGAAAGATGTTGGTGTACAAACCTTGAAGGAACAGCTGAAAAAAGCTCTAGAAAATCGTTTCTTATCTAATTCAGGAGTCCAGCTTAGTGAAAAATTCACAATTGCAACTCTTTTGGATCCTAGGTACAAAGATCGTTTTTTGAAAGATCCACAAACTGTGAAGCAACAACTGATTGAAATGAAAGATATACCAGAGGAGCCAAGCATTGGTGTTTCTGATGATAAAACTTGGACTGATGGAGAAGAGAGTCTTGCCCAAGAAACGCATGAGGATATCTGGGCTTGTTTTGACCAGTACAAACAAAAGCAAGCATATGATGAGGGAGACAGTAGCAGTAGCGCCAATGAGACCATGGATGTCAGCCACTCCATAGGAGAGAGTACTTTTACAAGTCCTAAAATAATAAAATCCAGAAAAAGTTTCTATGCTTCAGAATTAGAAAAATACTTCTCTATGCCTGCAATAAATCAAACAGACAATCCATTGGACTGGTGGCCTATGAACTTGCCCCCCATTTGGCCTCATTAAAACCAATGGTCCTGAAATACCTCCGTGCACCTCCCAGTTCTGTAGCCTCTGAAAGGTTATTTAGTGCAGCTGGGCGAGTCTATGCAGACAATAGGAATCAACTGCTACCATCAAACGCTGAAAGGCTTCTTTTCATAATGAAAAATCTCAAATACACAGAGCAAGAATAAATGAAGTTTCATGAATTTTGTTGAGTTTAAATGGAAAGTAGCGATGGCTTATAACGAAGAGTCTTCATTTTGATTTGAACAATTATTTTTCTTTTCTAACTACTTGTGTGATCATCTAGTAATATCACATTGTTACTATTAGCTCTTTGGCTGAATTTATTTTTCAAGTATAAATAGAAGTGAGTTAATAAAATTAATCTTTTTGATTTATGTTTAAACTTTTCCTTACTACCTGTATAATAATTTAGTATATGTCACACTCACATTCGTTACTAATAGCTCTTTGGTCAACCAATGATGCTCATATTGCTTACAAACTTCAAGAACTATTTTTTTCAACTAACAAGTAGAAAGCAAAATTAGTCAACAAAAAATTAAATACTTAAGTAAATACTGGATATCCAGCCAGATACCGGATAGTTGAAAAAGTGCCAGATACCGGATAGCAACCGGATATCCGGCACATCCCTAGTAAAAATGGCAGTAGTGAACACATCAGAAGCAGCTAATGAAGTGCTTTTTTGGTGATGAAACCTGCCTGATATGCATGGGAATTGCATTCCATACATCTGTTCCTTTGAAAGAGTGCATTTCCTGCAGTTTCTATTGTATAGTTAGTTAGGTTTCTATATAAATTTTAACAAAATTTTAGACCATATTTAAATTAAGGTCAATAGTGATCACACTAAAAAGTTTCATTAAGGAAAACTTTCCAAAGTGTATAGAGTAGAACATTTAAGTTCATGGTGTTATGTTCCTGAGACCCTCGTGAACTTTTGATACAGGGACCTTAAGAGGAAAATGGGTTCAGTTCCCAACTCAACTAGTATACAGTACACTTATCAATACACACCATACAATAGAAACATTGCTGAAGAATTAAACAATACAAATACGAATATGATCATCAAAGAACATGAAACAAAGTAAAGGCCATTGCTATAAAATGTTGTGACTTCTCATTCCTTCCTACAGAAGAAGAAAGTCAGCTTTATTTGCCTGAAGTCATGCTTCCTCTGAGCATTCTTGTATTGTAGATTGTTATGGCACAGTTGATGAAGTCACTGACCTCTTCCACATGAGTGGTCAGTGTTGTGCTGCTGCCATCATCATGAAGTCCTCTGCTGACAACCACAGAATTGCCTGCTCCTCCAGCTGTGTGGCTGTCAGCTCTTCCCAGCAAGACTCAAAATGTTCATAAATACAGTGTGCACATACTAAATTTACTCTAACTTTACTCTCAAGTACATAAGGGTGAAAATACATACAGTAACTCCCCACTGAACACAATTTTGTTATAACACAAATATTCAATTAGGGACACTTTTTTGACTACATGGCAAACATCTGTTATAACATGGTCTAACACAATTGTAAGGTGTATATATATATATTTTTTTTTGGTATTGGGGCGTTTACCGCCGTTTCCCACTATATGTTAGTGGATATCATGGCGAGGCAGAATATGAGAAAGAGAAACGGGGGAAAGGCACTAGAAGTGGGAGGACAGCGGACGACGGGTGAGAAGTCACCTAAAGCTCAGATAGGATGCGAGATTGGGAGAGGAAGAGGAAAAGACGGTCAAGCGAGAAGAGAGGGCTCTCAGCGAGCATGAGACGCAAACGATCAGGGAGGGGGAAATCAGAAAGGAACGGGAAGGCGCGACGACGTACTGACGACAGGGTGGGGCATTCCACAAGGATGTGAGATGGTGAGGGGCGACTGGCAGGAGGCGCAATGAGGAGCCTCCTGCCGGAACATAAGGTAGCCGTGCGTGAGGCGCGTATGGCCGATGTGAAGCTGCGCAAGGACGACCTCTTTGTGTCGGGAGCGGTGGAAAGAGGACGCCCAATATGACAGGCGGGGGCTAGGGTGTGACCGTTGTCCTCCAAAAATCAAAAAATGGTCCTACAATGCTGTTCAAAGTTTTGGTGGTGTGTATTTATCTAGGAAACACCCCTGTAAATTTTCTTGGAGATCGGTGCATGTTTGAGCTAGCACCGTCGTACCAGCAAGTATTGCTATTTCAGCTTATGAACTTCATAAATAAGTGTGAAAATAGCACATTTTATCAGATTTTCATTTCCGGGTCTGGAACGCTGACCCACAAATTTTCCACGTATTATTTTATTGCATTTAATTTTAATGATGCTCTTTTCTTTTCCCTTGACAGTGATTTGATGTTGTGAATAGAGAATTTAATCATGGATACACGGCAAGATGATGAGTATGTCAGAATGTTATTGAGCACCGTACCCCGAGAAGAAGAAAAGGAAATAAAGGGCTGCAAACTGCCAACTAATAGGCAGGTCTTACTATGTCTGTTAGCAAACCTTCGGGATATGCATTGGGACCAGGCTTTATCTGCCACCATTGACAATGTGCTTTTGCATTACCAGAAGGCGAATGTCCCGACCATTACAGGCAGGAACAATATTGGCCGAGTGATTAAAACTTACTATGACAAAGACTACATGATGCTTATGAAAAAGAATGAGGATAGAAGACGGGCTGATGATCCTGGAATTATGAAGTTTAAATCAGAATTGAGCCTGACGATGAAATTTTATAAGAACACAGTGTTGAAAGACATGGCGGCTGCGAAAAAGGGGAAAACTCAGGCCGAACAAGATGCCATCGATACTGACATACTCTTTATGAAAAGCATGCTAAGTGACAGAGTAGCTACCTACTCTGGGGTAAACAAAGTACTCACAGAAAAGGTTCAGAAGCGACAGAAAAGGCAGATGCGAGAAGAGAAGCGACAAGAGAGAGAGCAATGTGATCATGCTGAGAATGTACAGCTGATATTGATTCACCTATTAGCTCTGATGAGGACGATGACATTGATGAGGCCAGCACTGCTGAACCAAAGAGAAAACATCGGAGAACAGTGAAAGAGGGAGTTTCAATTTTTGTGCCCCATGATATTCTGAAGTTGGCAGAACTTGTTTCATGCAGTGTTCGAAACAACATCTCGCCGACCCAGCTGAGTGCAATTGTTGGCCCCACTGGCTTTGTTCTCGTCCCAAGTACAAGAAAGGACAAAAGAGATGAGGAAGGCCCTTCTTTGCCATGAAGGCACTGAAGTTACTAAGAGAGTGGGGCTCAATCATGGGGGCTATGGAAAGCCATATCTTCCCCTTGTTCCAGAAAGTGGCACTGCCCTGGTGGACCCAATTGGGCCTGACTCAAGCCGGTTCTTCACCATTTTAGGCATGCCCTATCAGTTTCTCCACAGTCCAGCCAGTGAATGGGCGGATCATGACGACTACCTGAACATGAAACGGGTTGTGGACAAGCTTCAGGTCGTCAATGAGGCTGCAGAGCGTGGTGTAAAACTTTGCCATGACTTTCTTAATGTTGCCAGGGATGAGGAGCGCTTTCAAGAAGTCCTTCAAGTAGTTGAAAATGACAGACTCCGCGTTCCTAATCAGCGCAAACGATCATCTGTTTCCGAACAGAAATCATGGTTTCTTGCTCTAGAGAAATACCTTGTGAATATATGATAAAACCCCTTAATGTACCATGAGAGAATAAGAATGATTAACTTTTTTGTGTTAGTGATAACAGCTTTTAATTAAGACAGGCAAATGATTTGTGTTAATATCCCTTATGATGGTTGTGTAATCTCATATATAGGCGCGTATGCCGTATAAGCAAAATCGCTATTTTTGAAATTGCTGGTGCTCACTCGAATATGCATGAATCTTCAAAAACTTGCACGTGGGTATTTTTTATGTCAATATGCAACATCAACATTTTGAACAGCATTGTAGGACAAAGTTGGGGCAACTGTCACACCCTAGCGGGGGCGTATGGACCAGAGTTTATTTCCGGTGGCATTGTCCCAGGACTGTTGCCATACGCGGTCGTAGAAGGAACGAAAGACCTGCACATAGTCAGAGAAGGGGAGCGGGCGGGGGAGGGGAGGCATCGAGGCGGCGGACCGGGCTGTGCGGTCAGCCGCCTCATTACCGGAAACACCAACATGGGCAGGAACCCAGCAGGTGACCCGGATCCGGTGAACGGTGTGCAGGACATGGTACTCCTGTTGAATAATGCGTACGAGGGGGTCTGGGGAATCATAGCGCTCAGCGAGTCCGAGAAAATGGTACAGGAAGACTGCGAGAAACCCGATACCAGACGGAGGGCTTCCAGAAGGGCAAAGAGCTCCGCGGAAAAGATGGAGGCCTGTACCGGCAGGGGGATACCCTGGGAGGTAGGTGACAGCGACGGAGAGAAGACAGCGGCCGCGACACCTGCAGGGGAGCGCGAGCCGTCGGTGTAGACGGGAACGTCGTCCGAGTGTATGGGAAGATGGGCCAGAAAAGAAGACCGGAGGACGGTAGGAGGAGACTCCTTGCGCAGGCCACGAAGCGCCTGGCAGCGGCAGATAGGGGTGGTCAGCCAGGGGGGCGACAGGTCAAAGGAGAACGGCAGGATAGAGGGTGGGGGGATCCCCAGGGATGAAAAAATCTCGGCCAGAGAGGCAGCGAAATGCCACATGTCAGGCCGGGGTAGCGCCTGGGAGATGGCGGAGAAGAGTAGGGACATCGGGAGGCGGCAAATGCGAAGGTAACACTTCGCCATGAAAAGGCCCCGGCGAAGGGGCAGGGGTGCCCGCAGTCCACCTGAAGACTAGCGACAGGGGACGAGCGGAAGGCACCCGACGCCAGGCGAAGGCCACGGTGGAGAAGAGGATCCAGCATACAGAGTGCCGGAGAGGAGGCAGAGCTGTAGACCACACAGCCGTAGTCGATGCGGGATTGCACCAGGGAGGTGTACAGGCGCAGCAGAGTACGCCTGTCCGCCCCCCAGGTCATGTGGGATAGGTGACTAAAAGGGAGAGGGTGCGGCGAGATGATTGCCGCAACCGCCTAAGGTGTGGAACCCAACCGAAAAATTCGTCGAGGGTCATACCCAGGAATCGAACGGATGGGACGAGGGGAAGAGGAGTGCCGGCAAGGGTAAGGGCGAAGGTATGCGACAGGCGGAGGCGCCGAGGACGGAAAAGCATACTGGAAGACTTAGAGGGTGAGAAAGCATAGCCAACCGAGGACGCCCAGCGAACCACCGCGTTGATGGCTAGCTGGAGTCGACGTTCAGCCAAAGACGGGAGGCGGCCAGAGCAATAGATAGCCAGGTCATCGGCATAGAGGGAGCTACGAACGGAAGTAGGCAGGATCGTAGCGACTGTGTTCATCACTAGTGAGAAACACAGGATGCTAAGGACACTACCCTGAGGGACACCCTCCTCCAACGGAAAGCGGTCAGAGAGGGTAGAACCGATGCGGACGCGGAAAGAACGGGCGGACAAAAAGTTATAAATAAAGGAGGGGAGAAAGCCTACGAAACCCAGGGAGCGTAAGCAGTCAAAGACCGCGCTCCGCCGTAGTATCGTAGGCCTTCTGGAGGTCGAAAAAGACGGCGAGTACAAAGTGACGCTGGGAGAAAGCCTCCTGCACGTCGTGGCTAAGGAGGAGGGGGTCGGGTCGGTGGTAGACCGGAAGCGCCGGAAACCAGCCTGGGTAGCAGGGTATTGGTCACTCGCCTCCAGGGTAAGGGACAGCCGCGAGGCGACCATCGCCTCCATAACCTTGCAGGCGCAGCATGTCAGGGAAATGGGGCGATAGTTCGACGGGAGTGAGGGGTCTTTATCGGGCTTCGGGATGGGGACGACGATGGACTCACGCCACAGGTCCGGGAATGAACCCTCCAACCAAATCCGGTTATAGAGGTCCAGTAAAAAGCTGAGAGCAGAGGGGTGGAGGTGCCGTAACAAGTCATAGGGGATATTATCGGGGCCGGGGGCGGAGGGCCTCCCGAAGCTCCGTCATGCAGAAGAGGTGATTATAGGGGTCATCCCTATGAGGTGGAAAATCCGGTGGGTCGCGGCGGGAGTGGGGAGAATCGGAACTGGAGATGGCTGCGAAGTGCGCCGCGAGTGCGTTCACGACGGCCTCCGGATCGGATACGAATTCGTCGTCCCCGACCCGAAGCACCGGGGGTCGAGGGGGGACACAGGTCCCCTCAAAACTACGCACCTTGCGCCAAACAGTCGAGGAGGAGATCCCGGACACGTAACTCCGCCAGGAGGTACGCCGGGCTAGTTTCAGGACCGACGGGCCACTGCCTTCAGGTGCTGAAACGCTATCTTGTGCTCCAGCTGGCGGGTCCGGTAGAAGCGGCGGCCGGCACGGCATGTGAGCACTCTGGGGTCCACCATGGGACGCTGCGCGGCCTGGGGGAGCCAGAGGTACGGGGGATGCAACTGGCGGCAGCCGAGAGGATCTTACTCTCGAGGAAGGCGAGGGCCTCACTAACGGAGGGAAAGGCAGGAATTGATGGCGAGATCGCCGTGCCCCTCACGTATGAGGCCCAGTCTGCTCGGGCGAACAGAGGTGGGGGGGAGGAGACGGGTCGGGGTAAGACACACTGGGAAATGGTCACTGCCGGAAGAATCCGGCAGGACCTCCCAGGTGAACTCCGTCACGATATCGAGGGAAACCAGGGAAAGGTCGATACAGGTGAAACTGTCGTGGGCCGAGTGAAGGCAGGTTGGGGAGCCATCGTTCAGAAAGGTGAACTCGAACTCGTCCATAAGGGAGAGAAGGGTTCCAGAGAGAAAGGTGGAGCAAACGTCCCCCTAGGCCGGGTCCCGACTGTTGAAGTCCCCGAGAATCAGGAAAGGGCGGGGAAGCTGAAGAATTAGGTCACGGAGAGAATCGGGTGGAGGGCGTACGTTAGGGGAGAGGTAAAGAGAGCAGACCGTGAGCTGGCACCCCAAAGAAAGGCGCACGGCCACAGCTTGCAGGACTGTACGGACCGGGAGGGGGCGGAAAGGGACGGAGCGGTGCACGAAGACCGCGGAGCCCCCCCTACCCGCCCCATCGAGAGGCGGGGAAGGGAGCCCGCAGTAGCCGGACACTCGAGGGAGGGAACGGGATCCCAGAATCTTCTCCTGAAGGCAGAAACACGCCGGACACCTGGAGGCCAGGAGGAGAGACGAGAGACTCTCGAGGCTTACCAGGAGCCCGCAGATGTTCCACTGCAGGAGCGAGGTATAGGGAGGGGTAGGAAAGTCAGCGAAAAGGATGGTTATGGGGTGGGTGGGCCGATCGGGCGGCCCGAAATTAAAAAGGGGATTGGAAAGTCCCGGGGTCCAACGGCGGACGCCGAACGAGGGCGAAGGCGAGGGTCACCCTGACGAGGGGGCGATGTGGAACCAGACGCCGGCAAGTCCTCCAGAAGAGGAGTCTCCCGGATGTCCGGGGGAGAGCGATGCAGAGAAGGGGATGTGAGGGGTATCCAGAAGGCCCCTCCCTTCACCGGAGGTGCAGGGGAGGCAGGACTACGAGGGGGAGTGGAAAATAATACCTCACCCGGAAGCATAGGCAGGTCGAGGAGAGAGATGGGGTGGGTCAAGCGCGGGGGCGTGCACGTCCCACCCATGCCGACCTGGCGGGCGAGTTCCCCCTCCAGTGGGTCCATCGACCGGGCCGGAGGGGTGTATCTCAGCCCCCACCACGAGGGCCGTCGGGGACCCCAGGGGGGAGCGTGCATAACGGTTGCGCAGTGGGGACGGTGAGGACACCGGGGCGGTAGGGCGAAAGGGGCGTTTGTGTTTGGGAGAGGAAGGTGATGCGAGGCCTATGGCCTCGAACCTTTCGGGATCACTACTGGCGCGGCGCTTGCGGCCCTTACCCCTCCGTCGTGCGGCCCGCATGGGTGACGGCAGGTCACAGTCCGGAATGGGGGTGGCTGAAGGCGCCGGTGGAGAGGGCGTAGAAGGGGCAGGGGGGGTTGCCGACGAAGCATCGGCGTTCGCGGAGGGAACACGTGGGGACGCGCTGGTAGTACGGGGAGCCGCGGTGGGAGTCAGCTGGGCGGCAGAGGATGGACAGGGAGTAGCGGACACGTTGGGTGGAGGCACGTTGGGAACCGCCGGTGAGGACGGGGTCTGGGCCGGCGGCGGCCGGGAACGGAGAGCCTCGGCATACGAGGCACCACGCCGGGCCTCGCGGCCACGCAACCGGTCCCGCGCCTCCCGAGCGCTGAGAAACTCTGATGAACAGAGGGCCCGAACCTCCCTCTCAAAGAGGAAGGACGGGCAAGAGCGGGATGAAGAAGGGTGTGGTCCATGGCAGTTGGTGCAGGAAGGCAGAGCAGTACAGGGCAAAGGGTGGGGAGGGCCGCCGCAGCGGACACACAACGGGGCCGGCTGACGGCAGGAACTGCTCACGTGGCCAAACTTATTGCACTGAAAACAGCGCGTAGGATCTGGCACGTATGGTCGAACCGAGAATTCGCACGCTCCTCTCACCAAAGCCCCAGAATACCGAAACGGGGGGCACCAGTGAGTCGAACGTGAGGAGCAGGCGAGGAGAAGGGGCGGATGGGGATCGCGATCTGTCGGGAAAGCGGTATACTCTCACAACACCCTGGGAGGCGAGGTCAGTCTGGAGGTCTTCCACCGGGATAGGTAGAAGACGAGCAGCGTAGATTGTGCCCTGGCACTGATTGAGACGGGGGTGGGGGGACACCGTGATCCCGCAGCCCAGGACATTGGGGATAGCGAGCAGAGAGGAGGTTTCGGCAGAGGAACGCGACCTTATCAGAATGGAGCCATCCCCGTCACCCCATGGATCGCTCGAAAGAGGCGTTCGTGGTTAGTGGGGAGGGGCTTGGAGGAGGGGCGGAGGACGAGGAACTTGTCCACCGTCCTAAGGCCGAGCGAAGCCGTCGGGTCAAACACCACCGGTACTTCGAGGGGACGGGAAGACGAAAAAGGCGGACGGCGACGTCGGGTCCCACGTCCCCCAGGGGCCGAGGCGGCCAGGGGCGATGAGGCCCGACCGAAGTGGGAGGCGACCGGGGCCGCGGGCTTCCCATCTGAGGGCAAGAAAGCAGGTGGGTCCCTATCGGGACGTGGAATATGGGGGGATCCAGGGGTCGGGGGGTCCACTGCAGGTCCATCCGCCGCTGGCGGGGGTCGGGCAGCGGCGCCACGAGCCTGGGGAAGAGAGGGAGAGGAGGCGTCGGCCAGAAGAGCAGACGGGGTGGGCGAGGGCTGCCGACTGCCCTTACCAGACCCAGGGTCCAAAGAGGTAGTCAGAGGGAGGTCAGATTCACAAGCCGGGTCGTCAACAAGGTCCATTAGATTTGTAAATGTTTCCATAAAAAATTTTATTTTTGTTTCGCGCCCGGGGCCGCGGGGAACCGATTACCCGGGGCCCAAGGGGACCAAGCGCATGCCGGCGGTGGATGGGTGCCTCGTCCCATGTAGGTACCCCCGTTTCAAAAGGGGCCCTTGCAGCGTCGAAAGTTCTCCCCCGCCGGCAGCAAAGACCAAGGCCCCCCAGGGTCCCATGCCCGGGCACACCTACCAGCCAACTAGTCCGGCCCCAGCCATGGGGGCGAGACCCCCAGCGACCAGCCCCGGCAGTCCACGGGGCGCGCGAAGTGTCGGACCGAGAAGGCAGAAGAAACAGAAGGGGCAAGGAAGAGGGGAAAGAGGGGAAGAGGGGAAGACAGGAAAGAGGGGGCTGTAGGATAGCAGGGTATGCTAAAAGTCTACTTCGCAACCGGGCGGGGGACCCGGCAGGGCCCCCAGCCACGGCTGACCCCCCTCGCCACATGGAGGCAGGAGCCCGCGGGCGATCCACCCCAGAAAGACCGCCCGCGGGGAGGGGGATATATATATATATATTTTTTTTTTC
>JAJOZX010011439.1:0-111103 GCA_023014485.1 Bathynomus jamesi
TCCCTCGTGATCGATGCACAATTGCAGCCTAGCAGGCACAGAGTGGCACACACGCCTGCAGAGTTCGATATCAATTTCCTCAAACTTTGCAGTGATTTGAGCCTTCAATTCCTGAATGGTTACGAGGGCTTTTCACGATAAACACAGGTCTTTCATGAGCCCCCAAAGAAAGAAATCTGGGAGTAAGGTCTGGGGAGTGTGCCGGCCACTCGATCGGACGCGGCGGCCGATCCACTTTTCGGGAAAGTTTTCATCAAGCCACTTACGAACATGACGTCCATAATGACAATTATTAACAACATGACCTCCCAGAAAGAATCTGACAGCCGAAAAAACAGAAATCGGGCGCTACTTTCGACTCACCGTGTGTGTGTGTGTGTGTGTGTGTGTGTGTTGTGTGTGGTGTTGTGTGTGTGTGTGTATATAATGGCGGTGTTTAGTGTGAATTACAAGTATATCACACTATCACTGTTTTGGTATGTTCATCACCGGCAAACTGCACATTATGCTAAATATTTTATTTGAACTCGAAACTGCAATTGCATATGGGTAGGCTTCGGGTAAGGTTACTTGGTACAAATGAGATGATGTTTGGGATAGTTAGTCTTTCCGCGTAATTGTGCTCATGTAATGGGAACGGACGGTTTTATTTTGAAAGGGGTAGCTCTATTTCTATTGAGGTACCATTAAGTGTTGGAAGAATGTTTTCCGGCGGTTTGTGCAGGTATATAAAGTTTCACGAGCCGTGCAAATCTGATTCTAAGCTTGGTAAGAGTATTAAAACAATTTAGGCAAAGGTAAGATAATGCACCATGATCGGTTTGTTAGAAACCACAATTTCCAGCGGATGAAGCCTGTATTCATAAATCCAAATTTATTAACAATATTGGTTTGGAAGGAATGTAGGCCATAGTCTTACAACAATATATTAAGTTGCTCTATTGATGTGTTGTTAATGTTCACTTCCCCCCTCCAGGTTTCTTTCTCTTGGAAAGTCAAAAATGTCGTCCGTGAACGGCCCAACGCCTTCCTACGACTCTGCTCAGTTAGTGGCTTACGTAAACGCGACCATTCCTCCTCTTTCGCCTTCCGCCCACAAAGGTCAGGCGGGACGTGTGGGCATCGTGGGAGGTTCTTTGGAATACACGGGGGCACCATACTTTGCTGCCATGACCACCCTACTAATGGGCGGTGACCTCACCCATATTTTCTGCATGAGAGAGGCCGCTCTTGCCATCAAAACGTATTCACCGAAGCTGATCGTGCATCCCGTTCTGGACTACGGTGACCCCCTCTCAGAGATAGAAGAGTGGTTGCCCCGTCTTCATGCCCTCATCCTCGGACCTGGGTTGGGGCGCCGCCCGCAAACTTTCGCCACTCTGGGACACATCATCGAAGCAGCGAAGGACCGCAACATCGTTCTGGTTATGGACGCCGACGCGCTTTTTTACCTCAACGATAACTACGATGTCATTCAAGGCTACACTAACACTATTCTCACGCCCAACCGGGTGGAGATGGCGCGCCTTTATCGGGCGGTGATTGAGGGAGACATACGGGCGGATGAAGTCACTCCGGAGCACGTGAAAGAAGTGGCGCAGCGCTTAGGCGTCACCATACTCTGCAAGGGAGCCAATGACGTCATTGCGATGGGGGAGACCGTCATTGTGTGTGATGTCACCGGGTTCCCTCGTCGCTGCGGGGGCCAAGGGGATGTCCTTTCCGGGGCCACCGCCCTCTTCTTTTACTGGGCATATTCCTCCATGAAAACCCGACCATGCCCACTGCCTCCAACTGTCCTTGCCGCTTGGGCATCTTCGGCCCTGACACGAAGGGCAGCGAATCTGGCCTTCTCCCACAAAGGGAGAGGAACGCTCACTTCAGACATTCTCACCCTCGTCCCACAAGCTTTCGCATCTCTCTACTTGAAACCCAAATGAAGATCCGAACTGATTCCTTTAGGCTTCAGGTTATTCGATTCCCATTCCTTAAAAAGGACTTCATGTATAAAAGAAGTTCCCCTTGTTTTGTCTATTGTATTTAGATTACTTTGCTTTCATTTTGGTTCGATGGAGGATGAAGCTTTGGCGCTTTACGAACGAATTGTCAAGACTACTGTAATTTCCTGAATTACATTTAGAAGTAACGAACTTTTAATTGCTAAGATATTTAAAGTTTGTCGTCCTTTGTCATATATTTGTATTTTAAAATGAAACGGTTCATTTTTTCAGTTACATTTACAGTATGGTGAAATTTGGCTTGTTTAATGATTTTTCATTGTTATTTAAATATACATTGTAATTAGTTATGGAACCTTCAGTAATTCTTTGAGCCAGTTTAACACAATTATATTATTAAACCTATTGTGTGTTATCTTAATAATGTCCTCAACAGCTAGAGAACAAAATTTTAAGGTGGTATTTAGATTTAAAAGTCTTAAGTTGCAAGAAAGGCTGTGAAAATGAATACATAAAGGTACGTTAAAGGGTTAACAAAAATAGATCTGGTTTTGACCAAGAATTATGAGCACCGGAAACAGTTTTTGTTCAAATTACCAGCTTCGCGATAATATGTATGTCTCTGCCCACACGAGTAGTACGTTTCTTAGCTCTTAAACACGGAGTTTTAGTTCTTGTACAAATATAGGGCTTTATTAAACTGTCATGTTCAGACTGTTTTATCTCCCAGAATTTAAGTACTTCCCTCCACCCACTAATGGAAATGGACATCGTATTTACACTTTTCTGAAGATGCTCTGTAATAAATATCCAGAAGGCGATTACTGCTGATCGCGCAAGTGTGCGTTCAAAGTTTTATTTATGCACGAAACGGGCATAATGGGCGAAATATCTACAAAAGACTAGAACAAACAGATCTTTGTACGAACGCAAAATACTCGTGGATAGCGTGTAATGGTTCATAATTAGTGTGTAAATTATGAAGAATGACCACTCCTCTCGTGCCTTTTGTTGTGGATGTGGTATAATGCAGTCCGAGTCTGAACCCCGTGTATACTCGGTTATGAGCGTAAAGTACAGAGTTTTTATTTCCTAACAGAAAACCTTCAGCAACGAAGTTATGCTGGCTTAATATTCTAGCACTAAATTACCTCCACCGGCGTATTACGAAGCGAATGCTTACAAACAAACGTCTTTCGGGGCCAACTTCACTCTTAGTAAAACAATATTTTATTTGTAAATTTTTGGATGAAACTGAAGCAAATCAATTCTGTAATCAATGAAACATTATTTTAAGCCTTAGAATACGAAGTAATGGCTAGTTTGTTGTGTGTATTTAAGAAATACATTTCTGTGAAACTTTAGTTTCCTCGGTGCTAGAACCAGTGAACTCGCAACCCAGGATTAAGTTATCAAATCCCGCGGATGGTGTGAATATCTGGGCAAAACTCTAAAAACAATTTGAACCAACAGTACTATATGGACACCATCGGGATAGAAAAATTCAGCTTTTCGCTAAAAAATGTGGCTGAAGAGGTTTAATTTGCCGATAAAACGGAAAGCACAGGGCTTACGGACTGACATTCAGTGTATGTTCCTTTCAACCTTTCTTACAACATTTTATGTCATTCATAGTTCTGGTTAGTTTAAAAAATAAAGTTTTAGTTACTGTCGAAATGGAGATTTCGTTTGCTTTGACAGAAGGAAGACATCTTACAGGTTTCATTAACGAAACTCCTCTCTCTCCTCTGAAATGTCTATCATATATAAAGGCAATTGGATTATGCATCAACAAGCCCAAGTAAATGTTCGGATGCTAATGAAAAATTATAGTTTAAAAATCTATTCAAAAAATAAAATTGATTATACATCATATTTCAATCTTCATAAAAACGGCAAATACAGATGTGACAAAGAAGCCTTCCACCGCCACAACACTTTATAATCTTCAAATAAACCTATCTATAAATATATAAAACACTAACAATAAAATTGGGACTTTCCGAAACAATTTTAATTTCTCCTTTCATCAAATGCACACGATGTAACGGCAATAATATCTGATACTAACTTAAAGGTAACTTCTAACAAAACTAAGAGGAAATAAAATTCAATGTTCCCAAATGAAGAAAATGCTGAAGAAAAATCTATCCTCTGCAAAGAAAAAAAGGGCACTCGGTTCAATATTTCTGAGACTAAAGCAGTTTTCTTTCGTCCAAATGAAGTCAAATCAAGTCGAGTCAACTTGAGTTGCAGCGTTCTTTTATAAATGTACGCATTTATAAGACTAAGTAAGGAACTGTCCTTGCATCATTGGAATTTTGGGCCTATATTGGCCTAGACTAATTCAGGTGGCAAATTAAAATCTAGGTCACAGTGTAGGTCTCATTCAATCTTATTGAAGTTTGATATGAATTCAGCCCACAAGTTAGGACCATGCTGCCCTGTCTTGAGATTCTAGACTAATGGTTAAGACTTTAACCCATGAACTACGAAGTAAGCCTAGCCAACATGGGGACCAACCTAGTTTTGTTTACATTTGACGTCACAAACTCAAGTTGCCTCGTTCTTTTGGTCCACATATCTGATGAAGTCAGTGAATGAATGTGACGAGTCAAGTTTTGGACGAAAAGAACTCTTCTCGACTTTCATACAGACTATTATTACCGTATATATTTATTTACGTCACTAAATATTTAGAGCGTCTCATGTTTAGATCGGTTAGGGCACCACCCGGCATTGCTGAGACTTGGTTGAGTCGTAGGTCCAAATCCCAGTGTTGCCTAGAGCTGGCCAGTTTGTCTTTTCTGTACTTTATGTCACGACGAAGCGGCGTGCCGGCTACCGCCATTTAATTGACTCTGGTTAGGGTAGCCCAGGCTCGGGCCCCTACCCCTCACTTCTTTGGGGGATATGGGACATGGCTGTTACCTCTTACTAAATATTAGGTACTTGAACACACACGAGCGCTCTTCACTAAAGTATTTATTTGAATACAAAATACTTACATGTAGTAAAAATAATTTACCGAAGTAAAATTAATTCAGCTCGTAATCGTTTGTCGTTCGACTAATTTCTTAAAGATCCCATCTTTCTTCTGCATTAAATGATCGTAAGTTCCAATTTCAGCTATACTCCCTTCGTGCAATACAGCAATTTTATCAGCATTCCTTCAACAAATGAGATGATTGAATGATTGACTTTAATCGCTTTGGCATCATAACATCGAATACACAAATTAATGAAGTCTAAAAATTTAAAAATATTAAAGTATGCGAAGGATGATAAATAACGAAATAAGAACCTGTGAATACTGAAAGTCAAAGGAATTGCAGAGACCAGCCAGCCTCAACAAACTTAAATATTCCTACTACTGGTAACCATCTGAGATGAGAATTGGTCGCTGTGGAAAAGTGATTACACTGAACAAAAAAATGAAACATTTTTCTCCTTCAAATGAATTTATGTGATTCCAGTGTACTTTTGTACGCTGATTACGAATTTGAAGACAGAAGTTTTCTATCACCCACCAATTTCCAAGGAAATGCAAATGAAAACTGACAGATTTTCTTACTTTGTTTTGGTATACTGTATTTAATTGTACAAAAAAGAAGAGTACCTTACGCAAAATGTTTTTGCAGCCGATTTTCGCTTATAACTAGTACTAGGGGTTTTCTCTTATAAGTGTCCAACAGTAGTAGGCCAACATACTGGCTATATCTTCCTTGGTACCGCTTTTCCATGGTTGATATATCCTGATGAAATCTTTCACCATGCTCATCGCTAACAGCGCCCAGGTTCGATGGGAAGAAGGTCGAGGTGGGAGTGCAGGAAATACATTTTCAAAGCACCACCAGCATTTGTTCCACCAGGAAAACAATTTTCTGGTTTGACGCTGCCGAGGAAATTCGTAATCACTTTTTTGAAAGCTTTTCATGCTGTCCTTTCTTTCAACTTCATTCAAAGACTCATCGAATGCAGTCTCTTTCATCACTTCGCTGATATGTGGGCCCACAAAAATGCCTTCTTTGATTTTCGCTTCGCTGATTCTAGGGAACTTTTGTTTTCGATATAGAAATCTAGGTCCGTCTTTATTCATGGCTTTTACAAAATTTTTCATCAAACCAAGTTTGATATGGAGAGGTGGTAAGAAAACTTTTGCTGGATCTGCTATGGGTTGATGGGCAACAATTTTCTGTCCTGGAACCAAATTATGTCAAAGTAGCCATTTTTCTGTGTATAATGACTCCCCTTAGCTCGGCTGTCCCACTCGTAGAGGAAACGAGAGAACTGTGTAATTTAGGGGGGGGGGGGGGGGGGTCGAAACATATAAAAAATCGAGTTTCTCCAATTCCACAGTATGCACATAATTGGAAATAATGATCTCAACATCTTGTAAAAAAAAAATTAGTATATGCGACCCCCCCTACCCCTTCCATAGCATCCCCCCCATTTTACTCTCTCCACAGATATAAACCCCAAATGTGACAATCATGCATTATATTATTATTATGGAGAAACTCGATTTTTTTATATGTTTCGACCCCCCCCTAAATTACACAAAGTTCTCTTGTTTCCTCTACGAGTGGGACAGCCGAGCTAAGGGGAGTCATTATACACAGAAAGAATGGCTACTTCGACAAAATTTGGTTCCAGGACAGAAAAATTTGGATAGATTATTTAGATCAGTGGTTCCCAACCTGGGGTCCCCGGACCCCTGGGGGTCCGCGAAGGTAGTACTGGGGGTCCGTAAGCTTTCAATATTTCGAGAGGTTCCAATAGAAATCGTACATTTACCCACGATAAGGGCGCTTAGGCTAAAATTTCAAGTTTCCTTGCTCTTGGCTGGAATTATTAATACTTTATTTAATAGGCTGTATTTTAATTACATACTCTCTTATATGTCCTTTATTTGATAGTGAAAAATGAGAAAACGAGTTAATTATTAGTTAATAAAAACAGTTTGTTTGGTAGACGGAATCTTTCAAAAACATGGGGTCCGTGGGAAAAAAATAAAAATAAAAGGGGTCCTTTGTGGTGAAAAGGTTGGGAACCACTGATTTAGATGAGTTTTAGATAGATTGAATAGATTACATAGATTAATTTAGATAGATTAGATGAATTATATAAATTATTGTCACGTTTTTTGTTGTTTCAGATTGTTATGATTGAATGAGTTATGATTTAATTCCGAATGAGTTATATTAAATTCAGATTGAATGATTCAATTGCTAGAATTTAACAATCAGTTTCTTGTTATTAATGCTGCTAGGCCTAAATAAGTGAAATCAT
The DNA here is from genome assembly GCA_023014485.1 of Bathynomus jamesi. Taxonomy (NCBI): domain Eukaryota; kingdom Metazoa; phylum Arthropoda; class Malacostraca; order Isopoda; family Cirolanidae; genus Bathynomus; species Bathynomus jamesi. The sequence goes on from JAJOZX010011439.1 coordinate 7,251, forward strand.
GGCGACAAGAAGCAAAACGCACAATTCAACATTTGGTCACCCTGCAGAATTTCCACCTTCAAAGGCTGACGTATTTAGGCATTATTTATTGGTAAGAAAACGAGAAGCTGATTTCGAAAGGTTCTAGAACAGCAAAAGAATGTTACAGAATTGTCACTAAAGATGTGGAAGCCATTTGGGAGAAGTTTTCCTTTCCACATATAGGATTTGAAGGAATAGCTATGAAAGTTGAACGATTGATAGAATCTGCAGCAAAGCTAAATAAAGTACCATTAAAACAAAGAAACAACAGTTTTCAGCAGAAGGTGGAGATATTCGATGAAATGTTTCATATTTGCACTTGTACTTGTGATGATAAAAAAATCAGTCGAACGGATTGCAGATGTGATATTAGAGTTCCAATGATTGAGTGGGAGTCTTTTGTGGGGCAGAAACAAAGAAAAAACCAACTAGGACCAATCGACAGAATAACGACTTCCGCAAGAAAAAGGACTCACGATAGATTAAAGGATTAGAAAGAAGAGCCAAGATAAGCCTAGATATGAATGTCGCCTCAACCAGCAAACTGGACCCTTTACATATTATGGAAGATGAGAGCATGGAAATTGATGATGACAGCGACGATATTGACTTTGTTCCGGATTTTGAGCTGAGAGAAAACCATCAGAACAGAATTATTTATGATAACTTAACAATAACAGCAGATAGATACCGTGTAAGTTACAGAGCTACTGCAGCTATAGTAAATGCAGCTTTGAAGGATATGGGAATATTAGACAAAACCAATATGTTGGAGAGGAAAAAAGTGGAAAGAGAAAGAATACGTGTGGGTAAAAAGAACATAATCAAAGTGAAATCAGAGAACACACAGATTGAAGGCATCGGATTTCATGGTAGAAAAGATCAAACTAAAACAAAGAAGGAAATGGAGTACGAAGAACATTATGTAATAGTCAAAGAACCTGGTGATGTTTACGTGGATCATATAGCTCCAAATAACGGAACTGCTTGTTGTATTGCAGATGAAATAATAATTTTTATAGTTGATTCTAATAGCAAAGAATCCCTCAAAGCTTTGCTATGCGATGGCACCCCAGTGAACACTGGCAGGATTGGCAGTGTGCTAAAATTGATGGAATTATATCTGGACAGGCCGGTACAATGGCTGATTTGCCTTTTGCATGCAAAGTCACGTATTTGAAGCAATTAATGGAAAAACTTCGGGACCAAACACCTTCAAAGGTTCTCTTGGAAATAAACTCCGAGAGGATTTGACCAAACTAGATATAGTTGATTATACCCCTGTAGAGGGCAACATTAAAGAAGTTTCGGCCGATATTGTTAAAAGTTTCAGCAGTGATCAAAAATATATGTAAGAAATGTGCATTAGCATACAATCTGGACGCATCTCACAAGCGTTAGCCACCAGATCCCCAGGTGCCCTCCATCATGCAAGATGGCTAACACGAGCAAACAGGATCCTGCGCTTATGTGTCTCTACACGGAATCCAGACAAAAACATCCAAGACCTAGTAAAAATTATAATGCTGGTTTTGGATAAAGTCTCATCCAAAGGCAAATGAGGGAGCATCTAATTTTTGGTATATCATGCACTTGCTTAAAGGCTTAGATAAAAAGCATCGGATGATTATGGAGCGTGTCCTCAGAAATAACGCCTATTTTGCCCACCCAGAGAATATCTTACTCTCAATGATAACAGACACAAGAAGAGAGGTCAGAGAGCTGGCTCTTCAGCACATCATTCGAACAAGAACTAGGAGCACCAATGCGAAAAATTTTGAGCTGCCAAAAACACTTAACTTTGAAGCAGACGATTATCCTAACATGATCGACTAGGACAACGAAACCATCACCCCTCCACCTATTTCACAGAATTTGACAAATGATGATGATCTTAAAGTTCGAAATGAACCACTTCAGCTTATTCCTTTACCCTGTCACAGCCAGGGAGTAGAACATGCTGTAAATGTGGTAACAGAAGCATCACAAGATAGAATTGGTTACAAAAACAAACAAATTTATTTTGAATGTACTGGAGTCGAGAAAAAAAGCTACTTGTGTTCCAATGGAAAGGCCAGTGGTGTCAATAATTTACGATTTTAAATTTCTTGAGGTGAATATTTTGGTTTTAATATGCTTCAATTAAATTTCTTAAGGTGAATATTTTGATTTTAGTATGCTTCAACTGATTCTTAAGTAATATACGGAGAAAAATTTCTTATTATATATATATAACTTACTTTAACTTTACTTATATCATTATTTACTTTATATTTTTGTCATTTATCAGGTTTTTTTTACTCAAAGAATTGGTTTCAATTTCATTTCAATTTAAAAAAAGGGGGGCATATGCAACGGGTAGGGGGGGGGGCACAGTGGTGTAATTACAGTATGTTGTTTAGGGGCCCAAAGGAAACTCCGAGCAGTGTGTAGAATAAGAATACAAAATTTCGACCCCCCCCACCCTATTGTGTATCCTAACTGTAAGCCGAGGAGAAGTGCAATCACTTTCAGATCACCAGATATGCCAGGAGTGTTTATCATAGTCAATATGTTTCAAAACTAACTACATATTGTCATACGATTCCTTCATATGAACTTTATGTGCAATCGGAACCGAAGGATGGACATTACCGTTGTGCAACAGTACAGATTTCAAACTCAACTTTGATGAATTGACAAAAAGCCTTTCGAAATTATGATATTTTTAGTCTTTTGTAAGAGATTCCGACCTTTTTTTAATAGAGAAACTAAGAGCTCAGCCTGATTTTTAGATAGACACGACAAGATCATTAATTCTGATTGAGAAATTAAATGATGTTCATCCGATGAGGGTGGTTGAAATTGTGTATCAACGTCATCTTGTTTGTCCAAAGGTTCATTACGAGATTCATTATCAGGTTCATCATCAGAAGTCCATGGCTTTGGTGATTTTGGTCCTGACAAATCGTCACAATGTGAAAGAGGTGTAGTAATGCCTAGTTAAGAAGATTAATAATGATATTTCTTAAAGATTATAATGTTTTTTATAAATGTTCAAATTATGATTGTTTGGATTGAAATTGTATTTGATGAGAATGTTTTGGGTTGTTTATTGAAATTATAATGATTTGTAATAAATTTAATAAAGGGCACCGAGAGAAATGGCTGAGTATTTCGAATTAAACTTTTAATATAGTTTTTATATAGTCGTTTTGGAACTTCTCAGAGATTTGTAACGGTTTTTATATATGGGTGTGGGGGTATCGGTTGGGTATGGGGGAATTGGGGGAAGAAGTAGGGGGAAAACCCTCTACAAGGGTACCATAAGTTCGTACATGCGGGGAGTTGAATTCTAGAGGTTGTTCAAGCAAGATCGCAGGTTGTTGGGGCTCTCAAAATTTTGTAAGTATAGCTTGTCAGTTTAATGTAAATCGAAATTTACCAAATTCTCTCTCTCGGTGCTGTTTTATGTATTACTTTCGACCTCGCCCTAATAACCTGTAAATGTAAATTAATTTAGTATTCCAATAAAAACTAAAATAAGCCTAACGGTGCATTCTTTCGAAAATCCTTAAGGTTGTGTCGGTGTTAAATTCGACTGTTATAGCTGGACAGATACTTAATTACCTGTTGCATCCCTAATATATCGGCTAAATAGGCTCTTTAATAATCTAAACACTAAGAGGTCGCATGGCTGACAGTAAATTAGGATATTGAATCGCATGTTTAGATTTTGAGGAATGTCCACTTATCTTCGTTAAACAGAAGTAGCAATGAGTAGAGTGGTCTCTGTCTCTGTTCTCTCCATACAACTTGGACAGCAAAAGGCATTGAAGAATGAGTACCTTTTAACCACCCTCTCAGAGATCTTTTATATATATATTTATTTTAACTGCAAACACGCAGTATAATTAACGTAAAGAACGACGCTTGTATAGGAGAATATTCCGCGCGGAATATTCTCCTATACAAGCGTCGTTCTTTACGTTATTTATACTGCGTGTTTGCAGTTAGAATGTATATAATGTATGGCATGCGGGAGGTGCCCCCCTTGGGGTATTGGTTTCTGCGCGTATGTAGAGGAATTACGGCATTTGATCGAGTGAGGCCCGTGGTGTAATGGTTATCATATCTGACCGGCAATCGGAAGATCCCGGGTGGTTACCTCATTTTTTCATTTGTTTCGTTCTCCCTCCTCATCTTGCGCGGAATATTCTCCTATACAAGCGTCGTTCTTTACGATATATATATATATATATATATATATATATATATATATATATATATATATATATATATACACACACACTAATGACTTACTACTGAGTGAAATTCAGTAAAATTAAGAAAGTGCAAAAGAGTTTACATAAATTATCACCAGTTTAACGTATATATTTAAACCATAATACGGTTGGCATTCAAGAAATTTTGAAACAAGACAGGAAAAAGGTCATAAAACAGAAAGGTCACAAAACCCTCGTGACCATCGAAAGGAAAGAAAAGGGAAAGAAAGGAAAAAAAAATTAAATTTGTGTGTGTATTTCTTTTTACGCTAATTAATGAATAGCATGAGCATGGGTCCAAATTCTCACTTAATCTGCAATTTGTGTAATCTGGAAACAACTGAAAACACGCGAAAGGCATATGGCAGAAATGACTATAAGTACCTCAAACAGTAAGGTGGAGTGAAAAAATCAAAAGTGCCAGGATCAAAATTGAGGGGGTCTAGATAGTTGTCTTTTGTCCAGGATTAAACTTTAAAACCAATTTTGGGTAGTTGCATACAAAACTGCGACTACCTGCCAATTTATACAAATCGTATGTGCATGCGACCAAAATTTGAACCCAGTGACCTATCTCGGGTTCTGGACATGATAGAAAGACAATTTAAAAACTGTTTATGATGTATTTTTTACCTCTGAAGCAGATTAAAACATTTGAGGAGGGCTGCAGGCTCAATAATGCATGAAAAATTCCATATTTCGTCATTTTTGCTCAAAAAATGCAATTTTTCTGCCCTTTTTCTCCAAATATTTTGTTTTTTATTGAAATTATATTTTATATTTTTCTTTTCAGGTTGAATTTATAGATTTGATAAATACATGTATTTTAATAACCTTATTGCCAAGAAATACTGCATAGTAGGATGTTAAGATGCAGTGACAGTTAAAATTCTTGATGGAGGTCACAGATTTTCAAGCACAGACTCATTCTCCAACAGAAAGCTTCCTCTTGGTAAAGATGTTATCCAACGTGTAATGGCAGAAGAAAACTGGACAACCAGACAAGCAGCTGACGGTTGCATTAAGTCTGATTGAACGCTGGATTTGGTGCAATGTCTATCCAATTTCACGCCCCAGTGTCACCAGCAAGATTCAGGATCTAGGCAAAAATTTTCGAGGTAAGACTCAAATTTTCAGTGCCTTATAAAAAGATTGAAATATGTCATGCTTTGTAAATTTTGTAGTTACATTTATTTGTTTGGGACAGTAATTTCATTAATATAATAATGTGATTCAGTGATTTGCAAATCATAAGAATGATTAGTAATAAATTCTGTTTTGACTAGAAGTAACAATTGAAATTTGCATTCACAACATTAAAGTTTTGGTAATTTTGTAGGTTTGATATATATCCAAAAAAGAAACATGGTGACAAGTTCCGGACTGATCTTTCTTTCTTTCTTCCTTCCTTCATTGAAAAAACTTACAAGTTGTTTGACATCTTCTGTGAGGACTCAAATCGGAGAAGAAATTTGGAACATTTGTATCAACTTAAAATGACAGAAGACGACTATGCTTTCTATGAGGACCAGAAAACAGCTAGAATAGGACGATACGTTGGTTTTAAAGAACGCCTTACATTGGCAGACATCAGATACAAGAGGAGAGTATCGCTGAGTTTGACCTATATAAATTAAAAAACTTTTGATTAATGGCCACCGAAAATCTGGGTTTCTTGAAACGATTGTGCTACAAATTATAAAATTTTATTTTTGCGTTTTTGGTAAACTATCTTGTATCATAATCATATTGTATTTTATTATCCCCAGGGAAGAGCTCAGAAGAGTTTTTCAAGTTGTTCCATCAAGCTCAGCAGCAACACATGACAGTGATCTCGACAGTCTCTCAAGTCCGGGCAGCCTGGAACATCTTGTTAGAATATTAACTTGATATAAAATAAATGTCTTTTACCAGATATCAGGTAAATGACAGAGCCGGAGCAGCAGTTGCATCAGCAGTTTTAGAGGATTATGGAATTATCACTCATAAGATGATACTGATAAGATGAACGTAATTGACAGGACCTCAGCACTGATCAGTACCTTATTATATGCTTACAGAATCTGTATGACTGTTATGCTTGGCTGTGTTGATCCTGATCTCGAGCTCCTTGAAGTTGGACTGATTTGTCATTCAAGGTGGTTGACTCTGGCATGTAGAATCCTCAGATTTTATACATCTCAAAGGAAGCCTTCCAAAGTTCTGGTCACACTCGCAGATTTTTGTATCTTGGTCTATTTTCCAAGTTGGTTCCAGATTAAGGACGAGTATCGATGCACACATAGATGGTGCTAAGAACTTTTAGGATATGCTTCAAAGGATCCTGAAATTTCCTCACAAGGAAGCCAGGGAGATAGCCCTAAAAACACTACCAAAATGCATACTATGCTCACCCTGAAAACATATTAATTGCCATGCTTGCTGATTCAGACCCACAAATCCGTAACATCGCAGTTAACAAGGTACTTTTGGTCAGAGGGAATGAATCAGTTGAAACAGTGATAGACAATGACTTCGAAGGTGGTGACCTGATAATTGATTCAGATGAGGATATTGAAGTCCCAGAGTTACAGCCTGACTCGAATGTTGTGAGAGATGGTAGTGTCAGGAGATTCATGGTGCCTAAAATCTATAACGAAGCTCGAGGGTATCTTAAAATGATAAACTTAAATTCACCTGACATTCATGAGCCCCCTATCATAGCATCTCTAACCAATGAAGAACTCATAAACATAAGAAAGGAAGCACTGAAACTCAACCAGCCTTGTCATAATCAGGCTGTAGAGAGGCACATTAAACTTGTAATGGGGGCTTCCTCAACTGTGGTAGGATTTGAACGTCATGATGGCATTATTCGATAAAAGATAAAATCAAGAAAACTGATGAAAGTGTTCAATACAAAAATACAACATTCTGAAGCTGTTTAGATGATTATTTTTTACAACTTTGTTTAATGAATGATACTTTAGATTACTCTTAAGTTGATTTGTAATATTTTCAGAAGAAAATTTTGCATATTTACCACAAATTGTCTAAAAAATTTGCCAAAAAAAAAAAGGCTGAAAATTGCAATTTTTGGCCAAAAATAAATATAAATATGGATATTTTGAGGCATTATTGAGCCTGCAGCCCTCTGCAAATGTTTTAATCTGCTGCAGAGGTAAAAAAATATATCATGAAGTTTTTAAATTGTCTTTCATGTCTAGAACCTGAGATAGGTCACAGAGTTCAAATTTTGGTCACGCACACATACAATTTGTATAAATTGGCCAGTAGCAGTCAGAGTTTTCTATGCAACCACCAAAAATCAGTTTTAAAGTTTAATCCTGGACAAAAGACAACTATCTAGACCCCCTCAATTTTGATCCTGGCACTTCTAATTTTTTCACTCCACCCTACTCAAACAGCTACGTAGAATGTGTAGCAGCAATTGAAAAAATTAAATATGGTACTCATTGTAATAATATACAGATCCCCGTAAAAGATCTACACTCTGCAACTCCATATATTTTTCTCTGTGGTGATTTTAATTTAACATTCCTGAAATATAAAAGGATAGGAAAAAATATATGTATACACTAGACAAGGGGGACACACGGAAAGACGAGGAGCAGATAAAAATACTACTAGCTCTAGCTGGTGAATTTATGTTAACAGAAGAAACTGCCTGCCTAGATTTGGTGTTCACAAACAGCAGCAACCTAATGGATAATGTAGAAATATCCCCAAATATAATAATAGACCACAACATTATTAAAATAACAACCACTATAAAAGCAACAGGAAAGGAAAGAACACGAACAACAGAAAAAAGCAAATTCGAAATTTCTAATTTTCACTCCAAAGCTATAAATAAACTGGGAAGATGTTGCATCCAGCATGGAAGTAAGATTGGAAAACCATTTTCGAGGCCAAGACAACGGAAGAGATGCTAATGACTTTAGAGGAGAAGACGCTGGAAATTGTGGAAAGACATGTCCCAAAAATACAAAAAAGTGGAGAGAAGCAGGTTCGAGAGACAAAAGAGGTCATTGTTCCAAAAGAGAAAAAAAGTGACTGCAAAATTAAGAACTATAAAGATAGTAACATCAGAAAAATATTAAATGATAAACTGCAGAGTATCGATGACGTCATACAGGAACTAATTGAGAAGCATACACAAAAAGACGACGACGACGCTATAGAAGCGATAAAGGTTAACTCAAAGTACTTCTATAATTTTGCAAAAAGGAAGTCGAAAAACCATGCGACTGTCGGACCTCTAAAAAACGAAAACAGTGCTTTATCTGATGATCTAACAGAAGTATCTGAAATATTAAGAGTTCAGTACGAATCATCTTTCAGTATCCCAAAACTGACAAACTGATATGCGATAGAAACGCGTTCTTTGAAGAAGAACTACAAGGGGAAAGTATAACGTACGTCGACTTTACGACAGATGATATTACACAAGCTATAGGGATACTAAAAGCACACTCGGCGGCAGGACTGGATAAATGGAATGCCACACTGATCAAAAACTGCAAGAACGCAATCGCCGTCTCTATATTGGATATGGAGACGATCACTAGACATGGGAGAAATACCGGGCATCCTGAAGAGCGCGAACATAGTCCCAATATACAAAGGAGGAGACCGATCCGAGGCAAAAAACTATAGGCCAGTGTCACTTACATCTCATCTCACTGAAATATTTGAAAGAATAGTTAGACAGAAAATCTATGACTTTTTGGAAACTCAGAAAAAATTCAATGATAACCAACATTGGTTTCGGTCAGGCAGATGATGCCTATCATAACTAATGGAACACTACAACAACATTGCTGATGCACTTGAAAGTAATGAAAACTATGATGTAATATAAGGGGTTCCAAAAAACCTTAGCCCCCCCCCCATTTGCAGCTTACATGTTTACTTATATCGAAATAGTTTTTAGTGATTATAAAAATATATAAAATTCTTTATTTATTGCAGGTATTAAAATTACTCTAGCTGATAAAGTGATAATATAATGGCTTCTCAATTAATTGGTGATTCGGAGAGGCAACGTGTGATAGATCGCATACGAGCAATAACATTTCGGGAAGCTCGTGATGCTGGAGCCACCTTTATAACACGTTCATGGGTTGCCAAAAAGTTGCGAAGAAGTGAGAGGACTTCGTCAAAAGAAATTGGAATAAAACTTTGGATGAATGTGAAATGGATACAACCAAATCTGGGCGCCCAAATTTGCCTCTCTCTCAGAAAACAAAGGACATCATTGAAAGCGGTACGCGTAAGCGGAAAAACAGTTGTGCTAAACTTTCTAGAGATCGAAGTGTTGAGAGGAAAGATCGTTAGTGGTGAGATCATTCGACTGTACCGTCATAGGCAAGGTTTAAAGCCTTGGCATGAACTTCCAAAGCCAAGAAAAATTCAACTTAACATCGATGACAGAATGTGGTTTGCCCATTATCTTGAAGATTGGGATGTGGATGATTTCATGCATTTAGCTGTCTCCGATGAATTTTTTGTTTACGTAACACGTCGGCCTAACTACCAAAATGATCGTGTGGGGGCCACAACACCAGATGAAATCGATGACAATGAACATTATCGCGAATTATTAAAAAGTCCAGACTGTGTTGGTGTGTTTGTTTTGTTCACTGCAAAGAAGCTCATGTGGGTGCTGAAGCCAAATGGTCAGAGTTGGGATGGACAGTATTTTCGTGATATTATTCTATCCCAGCATGTCATTCCTTTTCTAAGAAACCCAAACAATATTATGGATGTCGATCAGATCACACTTCTGCACGATAAGGCCCCCTGCTTTAAGGCATTCGCCACTCAACAGTTGTTGCGGAACCAAACCATAAGATCGATTTCTTTGGAAATGAAGAATGGCCAGGAAATTCTCTTGACCTGAACGCCTGTGAACAGATTGGATCAGTTATAAAGGACAAGATTGAATGTCTCTTGTTTCAAGAACCTGCAGCAAATCGATTTTCGAAGGATACAATGACGCAACACATTGAAACTGTTTTAGCAAATTTGCGTAACGATCAAGATCTATTCACGTCACTTGGCAAGCTACCCAAAGCGAATTCAGGCTGTCTTGGAAGCCAATGGCGGGAACACCAAGTTTTAATTGTTTCTCATTAAATGCAGGATTAAATTCTCTTTTGTAAGGTATGTTTAGTTTTACTGTACCTCTAATGGTTTAGGCCATGGGCTGGGGGGATAAGGTTTATTGGAGCCCCGTACACAGACTTTGCCAAAGTGTTCGACAAATGTGACCATTGAATCATAATACATAAACTGAAATGTATGGGAATAACAGGAAAAGTAGGGAAATAGATATATAATTTCCTTAGTGAGCGGCGGCAAGTCGTTACAGTACAAGGAGTATCTTTATCAGAATCAGAGGTCCTCAGTTCAGTACAACAAGGAACAGTATTAGCTCCACTACTCTTCATAATCATGCTAACTGACATAGATGAGGACGTTACCAGAGACAGCACAGTTACATCCTTTGCCGATGACATAGACATCAATAGAAAAATAAGAAACCCAGAGGATATAGGATCTCTACAAACAGACAAACAGAATCTACAAGTGGACGGAAGACAACAACATGAAGTTTAACACTGAGAAATTTCAGCTGTTACGGTACGGAAAAAGAGAATACCTAAAATCCATGGAATATTATACCCGAAATGGACAGGAAATTCAGAGAAATTCTAGAGCAAAAGATTTAGGGATTGTAATGACTGATGATGCGAAATTTGAAACAAAATAAGATAGCAGTAAACAGAGCAAAGAGAATAACTGGGTAGATACTGAGAACCTTTAAACGAAGCGATAGGAATATGATGATTCCTCTACTGAAAACAGTGATCATACCCAAATTGGAATACTGCTCAGTCCTAACATCCCCATATAAAAAAGAAGACATTAGACAGCGAGAAGGGATCCAGAGGGGCTTCATAGCCAAGATCAAGGGGTGCAAAGAAGTAAATTACTGGGAAAGGTTACGCGAACTAAACCTATATTCACTGGAAAGGAGAAGAGAGAGAGAGATACACCATTATTTACACTTGGAAAATAATGGGGAAACTAGTCCCTAATGTCTAATACTTGCGTTCCAAAGCATATTTTCTTCTCTTTATTTCCTTCCTTAAAAGTGGCTTTTTTGCTGCAACACGTCCTTTAAGACCTACTGAGTTAAGCTTCCTTCATCCAATAGAGCGATCAACTGAGACACCTGTTGTTTTTTCGAGATCTGCGGGAAGTGAAGTGCTGGATTTGCGTCTGTCTCGAACAGAAGTAATCTTTATTGTAGATCAGATGGAGAAAGCTTAGAGGGCCTCCCTGATCTAGGACGATCAACTGGGGTCCCATTTGATCTGTGACGAGTCAAGATCTTTTTTATACCAGTTTTGGAAACACCTGTAGATTGACTTATTTTTCTTTGACTTAGTCCCTCACCTAGGGTTGTCAACTCCATGAAGTTTGAAAAAAAGGACAAGAACATCAATTCCAATATACTGTCTACAAGGTTAGGGAAAGAAGTAAAATTTTATTTATAATTTATTACAATTTATACTGCACGCTTTTTTATTGCATATATTGACAAAATTTATGGTAACAATATTTATTTTTAAATTTATACTTTTCCGCTACACGGAACGTTAACATTTAAGTGAAGAAATGAATTTATAAAATGTTACTCGACTTAAGACTTTATAATTATTTCCTTTTAAACAAAAGTTTTGTTATAAAACTGTTGTTTGGACCAAGATTGTTATCAGAAAAGGACAAATGGCGTCCTTTCCGAACTCAAGAAAGGACAAGGACAAAAATCTACAAAAAAGGACGGTTGGCAACCCTACCCTCACCATGCAAATGTATTATTTTATATCTAATCTCATCAGAAATTGTACTTTTTGTCATTTCTTAAACCTGTGAAGGAAAAAACATGAATTAGGATTATAATGAGAAACGTTTTGGATAAATTTGTTTTTCAGAATTTAAGTGAATATGTAAAAAATTTTAATTGTAAATATAGATATAACAATAGCTTAGGAGCATTTACTGCATATCCATCATCAATAGTTAGCTAGATCTTTAAACACGTGCGTTATAAGTAATATAAAGAATCAACCCTCAAGTCCAATTTATGCAGACTAGAGGATCATCCAGCTAATACAACTTTATACAATTAAATAATAACTTAGTTATACGTTAATATGAACCAGAGGTTCTAGTTAATATGTATTTTAGTATCAAAACCAATTTTCATATTTCATACGACAGATTAAATTATCTAATAGAATAGTTATCAGATCGACAGCGGTCTCTGACTTTTGCACGGTATAATATATATATATATAATATATATATATATATATATATATATATATATATATATATATATATATATATACAACTGATAAATTATAAAATAGAACTAATTCATCGTGAATTATAGTAAATGTTCTGCGCAACTAACGGTAGATAGATAGATATAATACTTACTTATTTACGAAAAATTAAATTCATGCGACGCTCTTTCTTACTGCAGAACTTGTCAATCACCTTGGTGTTAAAAGCCTCAATGTTTGAAATAAACTTTTTTTCTATGGAGAGCATTGCCAGAGCATTAAGACGATCCTGGGACATAGTATTTCTTAGGAAAGTTTTTATTCTTTTTAGAGAGGAGAAACATCTTTCGGGTTCTGCTGTTGTCATTGGCGTGGTGATGACAATTTTAAGAAGTTTTGTCACTTCAGAGAATGTACTCTGTAAATTGTTTTTGAATATAAGTTTCAAAAGAGGAACTGCGCCATCAATTTTTCTGAAATCAGTTCTTTCATGTAAAACGCTAAGCTCTGTTTTCAGTCTCCTTTTCTCCAGCATTCTATAACTTTGAACTGCAATTTCAAGTTCATTTTCCGGAAAATGTTTTGCAAATTCTTGAAAGTTAACAGAATTCAACAACTTTGCTGCCTCTAGATGATCCAAGGATTGAAAACGATGATGAGCCTCCTGTACAATTCGATCACATACTTCTTTGGCATCGGCGCTTCGGCACGACTGTTTGGGTCGTTTATTGCCAGATGACACGCATGTAGTCGCAATTTCACTGTCAATGATGTCTATTGAATCTCACTTAATTGATTGCCAAAATAAAATGGGATACGGCACTTCTTATTTTTACAGCATCAGACAATCTTGCTTGCAATTGGTTATACAAAATGTCTGCATGTGGCATTATTCTGTGAAAAAATTAAAGCCAGAAAAGGAATTGTGCATCTTCCAAATAATGACGGAGTCCACGAGCTTCTTGAACTGTCCTGGTGGATAATGACGTCTGCAAATCCAACAAACACTCAACCAAACTGTCCTTGTGTTCATACACCACACTGACGGTTCTCGATTTAAAGTTCCACCTGGTTGCAGAACCACTGGGAATCCTTCGTGCCACAACTGCATCTAGTGCAGACAACCGTTGTGGTGACCTTGAAAAGAAAGCAGGAAAAGCTGACAGGCAACAGAAGAATACCCTAGCTGCATGATTTTGCGAAGCAGCTTTTTCCATTGCCAAATTTAATTGATGAGCATAACAGTGGATCTATTGTGCAGTGGGAAAAATAGCCTTTATTTTTGCTTGAACTCCACCTCTTTCGCCACTCATTACAGCCGCACCATCGTAAGTCTGAGCAATTATTTTGCTAGGTTGATCTTTAAAAATCTCATTTATTGTATTCAAAATACAAACAGAAATTGCGTCTGCACTTTGACCTTCCGGGTTGAAAAATCCCAAAAATCTTTCAGTAGACACGCCATTGATTACATAACGAAATACTATTGCCAACTGTGAATGTTCAGAAATGTCTGTAGTTTCATCCGCCATTAAAGCGACAAAATCAGCCTCTTTCATTTCTTCAATTATCTTTTCACGGCAAACTTCCGACATACAATCTAGCAGTTCATTCTGGATGGTTTTAGAAGTTCCCTTGAAAACATGATTCGATTCTGTGTGTTCTTTTACCGCACTATCTAAACTACTAACAAAATCAACGAGTCCCAAGAAAATACCCGGATTTTCAGATGTTTCACTCTCATCATGTCCTCTTAAAGCAAGTTCAAAGGCACCGCAAAACTTAATGCAGTCAATTATCTTTGATAATATATATCTGTTCTTTTCTACTTCTTGATTGTGTTTTTTGATGGCGTCATGGTAGGCCCGACTTAACTGTTGCAATATTCATACTACCGAGAACACTAAGATCCAACACATTGTTTATGTGTTCCTTGTTTTCATTATGCTTTCTAATCAGTGCTTTAAGATGGCCAAGATCTTTCACTCCCGTGTTACTGAATGAATCAGTGTTACCAAAAAGAAGGCATGGAAAGCAGAAAAGAGCATCCCGAACATCACAACCACAAATCCAACTATAATCATCATAAATCTTTGTGAAATTGTCTTAAATATTCTCGATTGTTGCTTCCCTTGGCTTTCTGACAAATTTAAATCGGGAGTTGGCCTACCTAACTGTTTTATTTGAGCTTTTTCATTTAATGTTCTAGATGAAAAAGGTACTTTTAATAAATTGTCCACTGAATTCATATTTGTATAAAAATTAATAATTTATATACAACACTTGAGTAAACAAAAACACACACACACGCATAAAAAGATTAAAAATCAAACGCAATCGATCGAGCGTCCATCACATTGACAAGTGCTGCAGCGACTGGTAGCACATTCACGCCTTATCCGAAACTGGACCGAAAGACACGTCTGCGCATGCGCTTTGTCTGATTTCACTCGATTTGGGTACTATACTGATGACAGCACATTACGAAAATAGAAATGCAGGGAATGCGCAGTTAATTCGTTTTTTCGTAAATCGGAAAACAATTTAGATCAAATTGGAAATTACAGAAGATATTATAAGTAATTTTATTGATTTACTATTTAGCTATTTATGTATTTTAAAAACTGATGTGCTGTAGCACGTAAGCACATAATGAGCGGCCGCCACTGTGTGTGTGTGTGTGTGTGTGTATCAGGTCATCCCACAAGTAATGTCGTTTTTTACGATAGATTAAGTTTAAACTAGTCCTACTCGGTTTAAGCATAAATTTTCCGAAGGTTATATCTAAGAGGAGATCTATCGTGTTTCGCTACATACTTTACAGACCTTGACCAGTGAAGACGTGTGTTTTGCTTTATGTGAACCCTTCAAACATGGCGGTATCAGAAGAGCATATCAGGAATATAATGCTTTACGAGTTCAAAAAGGGAATAGTGCTACTGAAGCAACACGAAACATTCAGGACGTTTATGGCAACGATATTCTGCATGTGAGGAAATGTCAAAGATGGTTTCAAAAGTTTAGGAATGGTGACTGCGGTTTGACAGATGCAGCACGCTCTGGACGCCCTGTTGAGTTTGATGATGACCTGCTGTTAGCCGTACTTGAAGAAGACTGTTCAACAACTGTCGAAGAATTGGCCCAGAAACTCAATTCATCCCCGTCCACCATCCATCGACATTTGCAACAACTCGGGAAAGTGCCTAAGTTAGGAAAATGGATGCCACATGAATTGTCGGTCGACAATCTGAGGGTGCGGGTAAACATTAGCACAGCTCTTCATTCCCATGAACTCCAAGATCCGTTTTTGCACCGTTGAGTGACTGGTGATGAAAAGTGGATACTGTACCAGAATGTTAAGCGCCGTCGACAGTGGGTTTGTGCCGGAGAACCAGCGACACCACAGCCAAAACCAAATCTTCACCCTCGGAAGGTGTTGCTTAGTGTTTGGTGGGATAAAGGTGGTGTAATACACTTTGAAACCTTACCACACAACCAAACAATCACCGCTCAAGTCTACTGTCAACAACTGGATCGATTGAACACTGCACTAAAAGAAAAGAGACCTTCTTTGGTTAATCGGAAAGGAATCGTGTTCCACCACAACAACGCACGTCCTCATACCGCTCGGATCACTTCTGCAAAAATTGAGGAGCTTGGGTGGGAAAAACTTCATCCTCCATATTCTCCAGACCTTGCGCCTTCAGATTATCATCTCTTCAGGAGTCTGCAAAACTATCTTGACGAGAAACAGTATACTCTTGGATGACCTGCACACCAGTCTTTGTACGTTTTTGCCTCAAAACCGCCTGAATTTTATAAACATAGCATTGAAAAGCTTGTAGGACATTGGCAGAGTGTCATTGATTCCGATGGAAAATATATACTAGATTAAAAAGTTTGAGTTTTTTTTTTCCTTCAAATTCCGATCTAAAAAACGACATTACTTATGGGATGACCTGATATAATATCAGGCCGGGTCGAAAATGGGAATTTTTTTTATTTCTTGAAAAGTACAACACTATGTGAGAAGTTTCATTTTATCATCTTAACAAAATATTAAAATATCAAGCATGTGCTACCCTACTACCCTTATCACATGCCCCTCCTCCCTTCTTTACCTTCATATTTGCATATGTTTAATGCTGTTATATGTTACATGATAAGTTGTTTGTTTAATGCTTGACATTTTTGTTTCAGATAAATAGAAATAATTTGCATTTGTTTAATTATAATTTGAATTATCATAAATTATAAATTACATATAATTTGATCTTACTTCTGAATATAAACTATGACTACTAGAAAAGTCCTCAAATGCAGCCTTTCGATATCCTACGGAATTCCCAGCAGCCATGACTCCTTCAAAAACAGATGTTGCGAGATACTACCTTTTTGTGCGCCGTCGTGAAGAAGCTAAATCAAAAGGATCAGCAACTGCTAATGATTGTTACGGGGTTGTTGTAAAAGATATTGAAGACATTTGGATGAAATTTTCTTTTCCTACGATTAACACCAAAATTGAACAAGGTGCCGTTACATCGAAGAAATGAAAGTTTTGCCTTAAAAGTAGCTCAATATCATTAAATGTTTGATATATCTTGTGAATGCTATGATAAGGGAATTGATAGGAAATCTTGCAGGTGTAAGGATAAAATACCAATGGAAGAATGGGAGTCTTTTGTGGGTCAAAAACAAAGAAAAAATCAGTTAGGACCAATTGATCGCATAACTAGTTCAACAAAGAAGAGATCTTTAAATAGTAAGAGCCAACAAGAAGCACAAAACCGTCAACTAAAAGCGTAAGAAGAAATGACTGAAGCCACCAATGTTTTACCATCGGAATTTATAGAAAATATCGAAGACATGGATGTAGATTCAGAGAGTCACGATGTAAATTAAGAGGCCGATTTAGAATTGACTGAGAATATTCTGAACAGGCACTCCTATAAATATAAAAACCTAGCATTAACAGCAGATCGTTATCGTATAAGTTGTAGAGCTGCAGCTGCAATATAGTCAATGCAGCCTTAAAAGATATGGGGATCTTTAACCACACCAACATGCTTGACAAAGAAATTAGAGAGAGAAAGAAACCGCATGGGTGAAACATACTTTTAGGTCTAAATCCGAAAATCTGAAGATGGAGTGCCTTGGATTTGATGGAAGATAACACAACACATTAACTAAAAGTGGAAGACAAAAGAACACTACTATGTTATTGTGAAAGAACCTGGAAGCATCTATGTAGACCATGTCACACCAGATAATGGAACTGCTCGCTGCATAGCAGAAGAGTTGATAACTATTATTACAGACTCGAACAGCACAGATACTATCAAAGCTTTACTGTGTGATGGTACTCCTGTAAATACAGGAAAAATTGGTGGAGCCATAAAACTGGTTGAAATTCATCTTAACAGACCCGTGCAGTGGTTGGTGTGCCTCTTGCATTTGAATGAGCTGCCTTTTATGCACGTCTACAAAGCCATTGATGGTAAAACAACAGGTCCAAATACTTGTGCGAGTTCAATTGGGAATAAACTGAAAACAGATTTAACAAAATTGGAGGTAGTCAAATATTCTCGCGTAAAGGGAAACATTAAAGAAATTCCAGCAAATGTTGTGAAGGAGCTAAGCAGTGATCAAAGATATTTCTATGATATGTGTCTGGCAGTGCAAACTGGAGAAACTTCTCAAGATCTGTCCACTCGATCCCCAGGTACCCTTCACCATGCTCGCTGGCCAACTCTAGCCAACAGGGTCCTTCGATTACATATCTCAACGCCAAATCCCGATAAAAACCTTCAGATATAGTCAAGATTATTATGCAATTCTATGCTCCAGGGTGGTTTTGGATAAAATCTCATCCTAATGCAACTGATGGTGCATATAACTTTTAGCATTTAATGTGCTTGCTTCGAAATTTAGATGAACAACATAGATCAATCATAGAACCAGTATTAAAGAATAACGCCTACTTTGCCCACCCAGAAAATATACTCATATCAATGGTAACTGACAAAAGACTAGAAATTAGCGAGCAAGCTATTCAGAAAATCATCTTAAAGATCTTAGATCTTATGTTGTTTCGTGGGTTGGTCTCTCTTCACACGGAGGTCAAGCTGGTGGCCCCGCCTCTAGGTTTGGCTTGGTGGAGGAGCGAGTTGCTTTCTTGCGCTCTTCATCCTTTCAAGAACAGGATTTTCAGGTACCAGAAACTTTGAGTTGCCTCAAATCCTCAATTTGCAATCTGCTGACTACACCGTGATGATCGATTGGCAAAAAGCGATCATTACTCTCGCATCGCTGCTAAACAATTTTAGCGACGATGAGCTACTACAGGCTCGATGTAAGCCACTGGAGATAGCTTCTTTTCCATGCCACAGTCAAAGTGTGGAAAGGGCAGTGAACCTAGTAACAAAGGCATGTCAGGAAAGAACAGGATATGACAACCGTCAAAAGTTTATCTTAAACTCATTGGAATCAAGACGAAAACTGCCCAAGTTTGAATGGAAGGCCCAATGGAATGAGTAAGAAACATATGAAATAAAATTTCCTAATGATATTGAAAATTTCTTCCCTTTTGATGTGATAAGGAACAATGAAAAAATGAATTGAATTTTAGCACATTTATTATGCCTCTAATTTTTTCTTCTAAATATATTGTTGTACTTAATTAATTTTCCTAATACTGTACATTATTAAATAAAATATAGGGTTGTAACATATTCTGCTCGAATTTTCAATTTATTCACAACAAAAACTAAATGACATAATGACAAATTAATCTTCAATATAATTCCCTTTTTTCTATAACCTCTTCCCACCTGTAGAAAAGTTTTTTATGCCACGTTCGAAGAAATCCCTTGGTTTCCAGTTAAAAAAAGCGATCACTTCGTTTTCGATAGCTTCCCTGGATTGCAACTTTTGTCCATTTAGGTGGTGTTGCAGACTTCTGAATAAATGGTAGTCTGAAGTGCGATGTCCGGAAAATAAGGTGGAGGCGGCATTTTTTCCCAACCAAATGCCTCCAACTGGGAAGGATGATTCGAGCAGTGTGAGGGCGCGCGTTATTCTGGTGGAATAGAACACCTCTGTGATTAATTAATGCAGGACGTTTTTCTTGTAATGCCAGCTTCAATCGTTGGAATTGTTGGCAGTAGACTTCAGCTATGATTGTTTGGTTATCTGGCAGAAATTCAAAATGAATAATTCCTTGCATATCCCACCGAACGCATATCAAAATTTTCTTTGGATGGGGTTCATTCCTTGGCTGAGGTTCAGGCTTTGTTTCACGGCTAAGCCACTGATGTCGACGCTTAATATTGTTATAGAGGACCCACTTTTCATCCCCAGTGACAATCCGATTCAAAAACGGTGCCTGCAGTTGCCGAGAATGCAGTGATGTGCAAATATCGATTCGATGTTGAAGATTCGCTTGTGACAAATCATGCGGAACCCATTTTCCAACCTTCACTACTTTTCCTAACAGCTTCAAATGACGATGAATGGTCATATGGCTAACGCCGAGTTGCAGGCCAAGTTCTCTTACAGTTACCGTTGGGTTTTCCTCCACTGTTGCTTTCAGCAACTCTTCATCTAACTCATTTGGTCGTCTTGTTCGTTGATAATTTTTGAGGCTGAAGTCTCCATTTCTGAACTTCTCAAACCATCTCCTACACATCCATTCGCTCACATCATCATTTCCATAAACTCTGAATGTTTCTTGCTGATTCACTAGCGTTAGATACTTTATGGAACTCATACAGCATCACATGTCGAATATGCTCTTTCGTAGGCTCCATGTTTTTTCAATTACTGTAATATCGTATGAAAAACACCAGAGAAAATATTCATTAGCCTAATCCTACACTAGCCTAAGTCATTCTGTATCGTGATAAAACCTGTGCGAACCTGTCGCCGCGTGTATTTTGCAACATTTCTAAAACTATTTCACATTATCTTGAGGTTATTCTATTGTCTATCGTCCGTTTTCTAATCGAGCAGAATTTATGTTACAACCTGATATACATTAATAAAGATTTATGTCATCAAAAAAACCTGAATGTTGCTAGAGTAGGTCTCGTATAAATGGAATATTCTTCAATATAGGTCAAAAGGTGAAAAATTGTGCCAGGGGTAGGAGGCTTTAAACAGCGAAAATAATTTATGAGCGAGTCCCTGTGTTCCATTCAAACCCTCACAATATGTACCTTTTCAATATAAAATTTCGACCCGTATATATATATATATATATATATATATATATATATATATATATATATATATATATATATATATATATTATATATAATGCAAACCCACAAGGAAAAGGGAAAATTATTCCAAGTCCTTTCGTGTATTCAGAAGTACACCTCGTCAGGGAATGAAGGGAGAAGGCGAAAATATATACATATGTACAACGGGACAGAAAAATAAAAAGATTAGCACATAATTAACAAGAGTTGATTGAAGGCAAAAGGTATTTTAACAGGATATTGTCAATTTTATAAATTTCCGCAGTTACTAAAATTAGTTTTAAAATGGATAAATGCACATTCTAGAATATTCCGGATCTTTTCCGTTCTACCCCAGCAGCAATTTCTAGTGTAGTTTTACTTGCTGAATTCAATAATATATGTATTTTATTTTGGAGAAAGTATTCGTGCTTTAATTAGTTATGGTTATAATTATTACTTTTTTTTCTCTTTTGTAGATATTGTTATGAATGATAAATGGAATTTCATAAACATAGTTAAGGAAATAACGTTCTACCCCAGCCTTCTTTAGTTAACCTTATAAGGCTAACTAACGAAAATATCACGACCTAACCTAACCAATCGTCAAGGACGTACAGTTGATTTAGCTAAACAAAGGAACAAGAGACATTGGGGAACATCTAGAAATATGATAAATTCTTATTTATGTGAATTTCTGTGGAGGAAAAGACAAAAAGGAAAGGACATTTTTATTGAAATCTTAAGTGCAATCTCTACTTTTGAATAAAATAAACTGACTATAACTCTTTCGTTATTAATTTCTCCAAAATAAGATATATATTATTGAATTCAGCAAGTAAAACTACAATAGAAAATAATATATAATTTCATTTTTGTTGCTGGGGTAGAACGGAAAAGAGCCAATATTCCTTTCAATTATATTTGTGTTTTTAAAGCGTTATATACATATATATATATATACACACACACACGAAGGTGGGCTGAAAAGTAATGCCTCCACTTGAATAATTCTGGATTGTTTAGAGGTAGCCAGATAAAACCGGCTTTGTGTTGTAACTTGATATCCCTACCCCATTCCAGATTGTGTAGAGGTAACCAGATAAAACCGGTTTTGTGTTATAGCCTACACTCACTCCACACGTTAGTTCAGTATCGATTACAATGGAAAGGAGGAAAGACGTTTGCTTCAAGCAACGTGCCGTAATTGAATTTTTGACCGCGGAAAGTGTTTCTCCTATAGACATTCATCAGCGAATGAAAGCTGTATACGGCAAACAGTGTATACGACAAACCGTTCGACGTTTGGGGAGGCAATGTAAAGAAGGAGAAGCAGGGCAAGAAGATTTGCGAGACAAACTGCGAAGTGGAAGGCCTGTAACGGCAACCGACGAGTCTCATCGGAACTACGTTAACGAACTATTCGTGGAAATCGTCGCATTAAACAAAATGAAATTGCTGCAATGCTCGATATCTCCAAAGAGCGAGTGGGACACATCATCAGTATTCTCGGTTACCAAAAGGTCTGCGCCAGATGAGTGCCTGGCATGCTCACTGCCGAAGTGAAAACCAAGACACTACGCATTTGCTAAGAAAATCTGCAGCGGTTCGAAAATGAAGATGAATTTCTGCACAGCATTGTGACAGGAGACGAGACGTGGGTCCACCATTATGACCCTGAAAATAAACGGCAATCCATGAAATATCTGCACAAAAATTCACCAAAACCAAAAAAATTCAAAGTTAAAAAATCGGCTGGAAAAGTGATGATGACTTTACGGAAAGAGGACAGCAATCAACTCCGCACGTTATATTGAAACTCTGAAGAAGTTGAAAAAATGGATCAGGAGGGTTCGCACCCACAAATACGCAGTCATTGTTCACCATGACAACGTACGGCCTCATACCAGTGTTCAAACGCGAGAAGCAATCGAGTATCTGCAATTCAACGTCTTGCCGCATCCACCATATAGCCCGGATTTAGCACCATGCAATTTTCACCTCTTTCCTAAACTTGAAGACCATCTCCGTGGAAATCTCTGCGAGTCTGACGAAGTTAAGGCCACTGTGAAATTTTGGTTTCGTAGTCAATGCTCCAAGTTTTACCGGGATGGATTTCAAAAACTCTTTTATCGTTGGCGAAAATGTATCGAGGTAGTGTGTGATTTTATAGAAAAGTAAATGTATCGTTTTGAAGAATAAACTCTCAGGTACATATCTGCTTTTGTTTCGATAAAATCCTTCAATCCGTTTAAAATTTATTTGAGTGGAGGCATTACTATATACTCGTTAACCTCGTTAGGGTTCCTTGCGTCGGCCTTTCTTCACACGAAGGTCAAGCTGGTGGCCCCGCCTTTAGTCCTGGCTTGGTAGAGGGGCGAGTTGCTCTCTTGCGGTCTCCACCACATATACCCAGGTACACCGGGCTCATCTGGTACCGTCTTGAGCGAGGCATCTAGTCTTCTCTTAGTTTTCTAAGGAACTTGTAGATCCATTTTCCCACTTCGCCTGTTATTCCCATAAGTTTCATTTCATGTGCTATTATACCATGATCGCATTTGTCGAATTAGCAAAATCCGTGTATATGACATCATAGTTTGCATTGCCTTCAAGTGCATCTAGGATATTGTTATAATGCTCTCTAAGTTGTGATAGGCATGATCTTGCTGATCGGAATCCGTGCTGATTTTCGTTGAATCTTTCCAATGTCTTCAAGAAGTCATAGATTTTCTCTGACTATTCTTTCAAATATTTTGGTGAGGTGGGACGTCAAGGACACTGGTCTATAGTTCTTTCCTTGAGATCTATCCCTGCCTTTATATATAAGGACAATGTTTGCTCTTTTCAAGATGCTCGGTATTTCCCCAGTGTCTAGGGATCTTCTCCACATCCTGTATGAGGGTGTAGCTATTTCATTTTTACAGTTTTTAATTAATAGTGCGTCCCATTTGTCCCGACCTGCAGCTGAATGTGATTTCATTTGTCCTATAGCTCTCGCTACATCATCTCGGGTAAAATCAAAGTCTGTTATACATTCTCCTTGCACTTTCTCTTTGAAGAATGCATCTATGTCAGGTATCGCTTTGTCACTTTTTGGGGTACTGAAGACCGATTGATACTGGGCTCTCATTGTTTCAGATATTTCTTTTAGATCGTCTGTTAGTTCATTATTTCCTTTCCTTAAGGGCCCGATAATAGTGCGCGTTTTTGTTTTCCTTTTCGCATAGCTATAGAATTATTTTGGATTTTCCTTTATTGCTTCTACCGCCTTTTCCTCTTCCCTCTCTGTATGGCCCTTTATCAGAGTTTGTATTTCCCAATCGATTCTCTCCAGTTTTTCTTGTATTACTTTCCTGGCATTGTTGTCTCCGCAATTGCTAACTTCGTCGCTACTCTTTCTTTTGCGGAATAATCTTCTCTTTTGCCTCTGTAGCCAGTTCCTCTTTCGTTTTGGCTGTGCTTTCGGAGAATATTTTTTCTAAATATATATACACAGGGTGTCCCATAAGTCCGGCATCATAGGAAAAATAATAAAAAAAGGCAAAACAAAAGCTTTTATTTACAGAACGTGCTCAATATTTCCACCATTGTTTTCAATACACAAATTCAGACGTGATACCCAGTCAGCAAGCACACGGTGAATAATGTCAGGAGTAATGGTGTTACATGTCCCAATAATGCGCTGCCGCAAATGTTCAACACTCCTAATTTTCTCTGCGTATACCAGCGCTTTCAAGTGGCCCCAGAGATAAAAATCTAGTGTCGTGAGATCCGGGCTTCTAGCTGGCCATTCCACAAGCCCTCGACGTCCTATCCAATCACCAGGGAATTGTTGGTACAGGTATTCCCTTACTTGGGTGCTGTAATGTGCAGGAGCGCCGTCTTGCTGGAACCATGTTGGAAAATTTCCTTCTTTGTTCAAGACACTGGAAAATGCTTCTTCCTTGAGCATACGTAGGTAGGTGCCTCCAGTGACATGTTAATCTAAAAAGAGGGGGCCTATGATGCGACCCTTCCAAATGCCGCACCATACCATCACCCAAGATGCACCTTGTTCCTTTGAAGAGGTATACCAGTGAGGGTTGTTTTGAGACCAGTAGCGGGTGTTCTGTCGATTTACCTCACCATTTCCATAAAAAACAGCCTCGTCACTGAACAGAATGGTGGACGGGAAATTGGTATCCCGAGCATATTGTTCCGTAGCCCATTCACAAAATTCCATCCGCCGGTCGGGATCATCTTCGCTTAATTTCTGTAGGATCTGAAGTTTATAGGAATGCCATTTGTGAGCCTGAAGAATGCGATGGATGCTACTTTTCGACACTCCTGTCTCAGCGGACAATCGCCGAAGAGACTTATTGGGACTTCTGTTAAAATGAGCCAGGATAGCAGTCGCAAGGAGGTCCACTGCGTGGTTTATCTTCTATGGATCCTGTTTCCTTAAACTTTGCCACAAGTCTGCTAACACAACTCTGTGTTATTGGCTCGCGGTCTGGATGCAGTCTGTTAAATTCAGCAGCGGCCTCTCTTTGACTCCGATTTCCTATGAGTAGAATTATCTGGATTCGTTCTTCCTTGCTCACAGACATTATGGCCTATAGAAAGAGAAAAATATGAATTATGGTTTGTAGAAATAGAAAAATATGAATTTCTCCTATGATGCCGGATTTATGGGACACCCTGTATATATATGAAAATTATTTCACGAAAGTAACGCGTGAAAAATATTTGATGATGAATAAAACCACGAAGGAAAGGAAACACAGAGTGGTGCTCAAGTGCTTTCGTCTAATGACATCCTTAGGAACACTGAAGTAAAAATAGAAATAAAAATTGTGGGAGAAGCACACACATTTGAGAGGAAAACTACCAATTTTAGCACTTTGCCCGAACTCAACACATGCTCAAATGGATTGTTTACAACCAATTTTACAGATAATGCCTAAATGATATACATGTCACCAGTGATGGGCAGTATCTAGATACATGTATCGCCGATACGTATCGATCGATACTTTTGTATCGGTATCACTTTAGCTACTTGACAAAAGTATCGATTTATCGGTATCGCTAAGGTCAATTTTCTTAAATGTATCGAAAAAAATCGATACTTTGATACATTAATAGGAATTTTTAAACATTTAAATAGATGTTATAATATGACACTACTGAGTTATATTTATGAATATACATAAATAATAATATTATTAAATATTTATTTAATGACAGTACTACTCTACTGGTACCGTCAGACAGTACGGCGCAACGTTTAAACACGTTTGTACTTGTGTTATTGAGATTAATTAACCATAATATAGAAACATTGTTAGCTGTAGAGAAGAAGCTAGAGCGTTTGAATTCGGAGGCATTGCGTCATTGTCAGCCACTTCCCAATGCAGTCACAGTAGGGTTCACTAAGCGGTTTGAAAAGTTTCTCTGCCTTGATGCGTCGCATGAGTGTAAAGCAGCAATACTGGCATCGTCGTCAAACCCTCTGTTCAAGTTAAAGTGGATGACAATAAAAGGCAAATTTATACTAACATTTTCAAAAAGAGGGTTCAAGAAATGTTGGTTAATGCTGTTAAGAGCCTCAGCGAGCAGACCCCCCAGCAACAACTAAGTGATGCTGCATCTGACGGAAGTGCAGATGATTTCTTCTGTTATGAGTCTGCTTCCACTAATGTCTCTGCAACCCAAGATTCCACTGAGATGGAAGTTTTACAGTATCTGGGTGACGGAAGTCATTCTCTCCAATCTCTGAGGCAGTACCCAGGAATTCTACGGGTCTTCCTGAAGTATAACACACCACTACCATCCTCTGCTCATGTAGAACGGTTGTTTAGTTTGGCTGGTCACATTCACGCTCCAAAAAGGAATAGACTGTCTGACCAGATGTTTAGCCAGCTGGTATTTTTGAAGGGTAATAGTAATTACTTTTAATTGTTAGTGTAATATTTTCAGTCATTCATGTATCCTACAAAATTAAAACATACTTTCATTAAATAAAGCAAGTGTTTTTATTTACATCTATAAAACCCATTAAAATGTCGTTGATTTTACTTACAGTGCGTACAAATTACTAGTATAAACAATAATATCTAATACCTACATATTAATGAATAATTATAAAAATGTACCGGCGATGCATGTATCGGTATCGCTTAAGACATCTAGAAAGTATCGGCGTATCGGTATCGCCTAAGACGTTCATGTATCGATGTATCGGTATCGCTTTAGCGATTTTCATGTATCGATGCCCATCACTGCATGTCACAAAAAAATAAAAATTGTAAGAGGAGCATACAAATTTATAAGGGAAGAATTACCAAAGGTTTAGCGCTCTGCCCTTCTTGTTTAAATCCGTTCTGAACGAATTCAAAACAATGGGATCGAGTTGAAAAAGACCTTTGCTCATGTTGAAGTTATTTTAAGTTGAATAATAGCAGACTCAAAAATATTTCTATTAACAATGTTGCTAGAGTGAAACAAAACTGAAGCATTATTCCAATCAATACAATGGGATAACTCTGACAAATGGACAAAAAGGGCACTAGACGACTGTCCCGTTCTAACGGAATATTGATGCCGTTTTACACGCGTGTGCAAATCCTTTCCCGTCTGACCAATGTAAAAGGAATAACATTGTTTTTCACCCAATTTTATAGATAATACCTGAATTACTGGTAGGGCTATTTTTAACTGATATTTTTCACAATATTGTTATATGAAAATACTACATTAATATCCAAAAGTTTAAGTACATTAGCAATGCCTAAAAAGCCCGGGAAAAATGGAAGTACTAAAAAATTCCTGGGCTTTTTAGGCATTGCTAATGTACTTAAACTTTTGGATATTAATGTAGTATTGACCTATCCTCCTGAAACACCCTGTATATATATATATATATTTTTTTTTGTAACCTATATATAGTCTTGAACTCTTTATATACTTCAGTGTTCCTGAGGATGTCATTAGATGAAAGCGCTTGAGCACCACTCTGTGTTTCCTTTCCTTCGTGGTTTATTCATTATATATATATATATATATATATATATATATATATATATATATATACTGTATATATATATATATATATATATATATATATATATATATATATATATATATATACACACAGGGTATACATAAAGTCAGGATCTATTTTTGTGAAGCACTTGGAAATTATATGGAATTCAATCATAAAATGATAAAGTGGTAACATTTATTAAATAATTAAGAATAGGATTCGACGTGACGCCCATCAGTATCCCTGCACAGCTCAAATCGTTCCGCAGCATTTCTAAACACATTCTGGAGCATTTGCGGGGTTATGTTATCTGCAGCAGTTCGTATACGTGTACGTAAGTTTTCAAGACTCGTAATCTTCGTCTGATAGACGTGCGATTTGATAAAGCCCCATGCAAAGAAATCTAAAGGGGTTAAATCTGGTGATCTCGCTGGCCAAGGTCTTGCTTCCGCGTCCGATCCAGCAATTTGGAAAACGTCCATTTAGATAATCCTGAACAAGTTTGGCAGTGACAAGGAGCACCATCATGTTGATAGACGACGGTACTAACAATCCTATCCCCGTCGTCTATCAACATGATGGTGCTCCTTGTCACTATGCCAAAATTGTTCAGGATTATCTAAATGGACGTTTTCCAAATCGCTGGATCGGACGCGGAAGCAACAGACCTTGGCCAGCGAGATCACCAGATTTAACCCCTTTAGATTTCTTTGCATAGGGCTTTATCAAATCGCACGTCTATCAGACGAAGATTACGAGTCTTGAAAACTTACGTACACGTATACGAACTGCTGCAGATAACATAACCCCGCAAATGCTCCAGAATGTGTTTAGAAATGCTGCGGAACGATTTGAGCTGTGCAGGGATACTGATGGGCGTCACGTCGAATCCTACTCTTAATTATTTAATAAATGTTACCACTTTATCATTTTATGATTGAATTCCATATAATTTCCAAGTGCTTCACAAAAATAGATCCTGACTTTATGTACACCCTGTATATATATATATATATATATATATATATATATATATATATATATATATATATATGTGTGTGTATGTGTATTATATATGTTATGATGTATATATGCAGTATACTTAAATAAATATATGCATATTATATATAAACCTGCAAATCTAACTAACAATATGCATAATGTAAAGATTTTATACAAAATAAATGACTAACAATAAATCTCTTATTATGTTGCAAACTGAGGAATGCTATCTCGATCTCAAAGGTTTTAAATTGCAAATCCCTCAAAAACTGTGGGTGATAGAAAAAATCTGTTTTCATTTTCGTAATCAGCGTACGAAAGAACACAAGAATCACCCACATTCATCAAAAGGAGAAAAACTTTATTGGACAGTTATTAAAGTAGTAAAATCTCAGCTAAACACATTTTGAATTGAGTAACCAAGAAAATGTGAGAATATGAGCTGCCCATTACTACCTTCATCTTCGGGCTTCCTTCTAAAATTAATTACCTGATTGTAGAAAGCCTGTGAGCTATTGTAATAACAGTCTTGTTCTTCATAAGTCTTTCTAAGGCTTCCTGGACTAGGCTTTCACTTTCTGCATCTAAAGCACTGAAATTAAAGCAACAAAATCAGAAGTTACGCACAAGGGACCCCAAGGTCAAAGTTAAAGATCATTTGTCAAACTTAAATTTGTCAGAATTTAAATTGGCGATTACAAAAGTACTGATGCGATACTGCATTGTTTTATGAAGGAAAACTTACGAGTATTATAATTACAAAAACACTTCGCTACAATCACTGAAAACTTCTCCAAATGTGAAACTACTTGAAAAAAAATACCCAACAAAATGATAAAGACATCCATCTTTTAATAAATGTGCGCACGCGCGGACACACCTTAAGCCATGATCAGGATGTGCTGAAATTGCACTCAAACACTTTGATACGATTCAAAACAATCAGTAATAAAACTACCACAAGTAAACTTCACCCTTATTCATGACGAGATACTTCGCCCCTCTCACTTTTCTATTTCAATCACCGCTGCTCCAAGAAGCTTCAATCCATACCAGCCATTCGTACCTTTTCAAAATCCACAAGAACCTCTGAGAGCGCTCATGCCGTAACTGTACGAACCACGCATTGCAGAACATTTGTTTTTCAGTTTTTTTTAATGCAGGAAGGTGGAGCTAAGGTCAAACGCCCGCAAAAAATTACCCCTCCTTCAAATAGGAGAAGAGAGCCAAAATCAAGGGCCAGAGTTTTCGAGATGCCTGGACACACTGCAATTGAAAGATTGATTGAGGAAGGTTCTTCCAGAATTGACGGTTGAGTAGATGAAAGACAGAATACCGATTAACCTCGCGTTAGAGAGTTGAACAGAAAATAATGAGAATGTGTAGAAAGTCTGGTACTGCAAGCTCTCCTTAAAGGGGGAAGCGTGCAGTTAAGAGTTCGGAAGAGCAGTGTCCGTTATAATAAAAAATAGTGAGTGAGGTAACATTGCAGTGAAGAGAGCGGGATTGAAGACAGTCAGTAAGATACGGAGACTTGATGAAATGAAGAGACTTTGATTACCCAGTCAAACAGAGCTGTGTGGGTTGAGCTACCCGACACATGAAAAGCGTACTCCATACAGGGATGGAGAAGTATTCAGCACAGAGACAGTAACTGAATGAGGATGAAGAAAATGCGGAGACGGTACAGCACACCTAACCTCTTAGAAGCTGTTTTAGAAATGGAGTATATGTGATCTTTCCAGGAAAGGTCACGAGAAAAGGAAACACCAAGAATGTTGAGCGAAGGAGGAGGAGGAGGAGGAGGAGGAGGAGGAGGAGGATTAAGTTGTGTCTTGTTGAAGATAAGGTGATAGTCGTGTGGAAGATTGTGACGAGTAGACAGATGAAGGAACTGGAATTTTGAAGCATTGAAAAATACGAGGTTTTCTCTGCCCTAGTCAAAAGATAGTAGATCAGAAGTCAGGTGCGCCATAGCCGTCTCATGCGAAGAATGGTGTGTGTTGAGAGGGACGCTTTGTGAAGCTGGTGGAGCAGTAAAGGATAGAATCATCGGCATAGGAGTGGATAAGACAGGAAGTGTAACTTAAAATATTGAAAATTAAAGTAACAAAGTGGGTGACAGGGCAGAATCCTGAAGACCATCACTATTAATAGCTTTAGAACAGTGGCCATCTACAACCGCAGCTACAATTGTCCACCAGAAAGGAAATTAGAGATGAAGGCACAGATAGAAGGAAAGAAATTAAGGATTTGTGCCAAACTCTTATCAAAAGCTTTGGATATGTCTAGCGTAGTAGCAAAGGTTTCACCGAAATCTCTAAAGGAAGATGACCAAGAGTCAGAGAGAGATGAAAGAAGATCGCAGTAGAGTGTCCCTTGTGAAACCCATACTGACGATCTGAAAAAAGATTGTGGGTAGAGAGGTTTAAGAATTTTCCTATTTACGACAGATTAAAAACCTTTTAGAAAGTCAAGAAATCAAGGGAACTGGACGATAGTTGGAGGGTTGAGAGCGGTCACCCTTCTTTGGGACATGCTGAATGAGGCGAATTTCCAGCAGGAAGGAAAAGTACTAGATGAAAGACAAAGACGTGTGTGTTAGCCAAGCAGTGTGTCAGCACAGAAGCACAGTTCTTGAGAACAGGAGTGACTCCATTAGGACCGTCGGCCTTCAGCTGAGATAGAGCAGAAAAAACCTCTTTGGAAGGAATTCTAATTTCAGACAAAATTAAGTTAGGGGGAGAGTGGAGGAACAACACCGGAATCGTCCAGGGTTGAGTTAAGAGGCGAAAGTTTGAGTGAAGAGTTCAGTTTTATCAGGAGAAGAGACGGCAACTGAGCTATCAGAATAGAAGAGGAGGGAAAGAAAATTGAAGTTGTTGGAAAGTTTTTTGGCTAGGTGCCAGAAACAGCGAGAAGAATAAGAACTAGATAGGTTTTCACATCTTTGTCTGATGAAAGAATTTTTGGAGAGTCGAAGAACAGATTTTGCACGACTCCGGACAGAAATATATCAGAGTGAGAGTCAGGAGTTGGATGGCGACGAGACCTGAAAGACTCCTCTCTCGTTGCGGAATGCATGAGAACAAGCAAAGTTAAACCAAGTTTTCTTTGCATTAGTAGTAGAACAAAAGTACGCCTCCATGCCCGAGAAATCACTTCTGTGACGTTCAGCGCACTCGGAGGGGCCGCGGCCACGGAAGCAGTAATCATTCATAGGAAATCAAAATAGTACTACCTGAGCGCCTCTTGGAAGGATCCAAAGACGGAAATGAAGAGATAGGACAGAAAACAGATATAAGAATGTGGTCGGAGGAGCCCAACGGAGAAAAACGTTTGACAGAGTAAGAAGGATGTGCTGTTATTAATAAATCCAGAATGTTGGGCTTATCTCTAAGACGATCGGGGATACGAGTAGAGTGCTGTACAATCTGTTCCAGGTCGTTCTTGTTAAAAAGTGTAAGCTAGTTCACCATGGATGTTGGTAAAATGGCAGGAACACCAAGGTGGTTGTGAACATTGAAATCACCTAAAATGAAAAGTTCAGCGAAAGGAGAGTGGGATTGTGTGTGTTCCACTTTCGAAGTGAAGTAGTCAAAAGATTTTGGATAGTCAATAGAATTAGGAGAAAGGTAAGCAGCGCAGACATATTTAGTTTGAGATTGGGATGTAAGCAGTAGCCAAAGGATGTAGGATTTGGAAGATTCAAGTTCGGGAATACGAGAGCAGGTTAAGTCGTTGAGTACATATACGCAACATTTACCTTTGGAATGAAATTGAGCCAGAGTTGGCACCAAAGTGGGCAACCCACTTTTGCCCATCCGGGCTTTTTTTCTTTTTTAACCCACTTGAAAAAACAACAACAGTATTTTGCCCACGTTAGTGGGTTTTTTTCATATATTATTCCAATCATAATATTTCTGCCATTTTACTACATGGGGTAACATTCTTGCTCAAAACATATAATAATAATAATAATAATAAACCAGTATTTGGTTATCACTGTGTATTTTGAGGTATTATTTCTGGGGTTTAATGTTACGAATTTAAATACTGGTCCAGATATCAGACGAGGGAAAGTGACAACAAAGTTGACTTTTAGTTGAGTAGAGTATTAGCTGTGTTTAAGAAAAGAAATATCTGCATATTTTCACTTCAATAATTCTGTACTTTAATTTAACCTCAGCGAAGTTTTTGGAATTTTATTTTATTTTCTTAGTTTGAATGTACTGTATTACTTCATTTATGCACATTTTTTTAATAAGCTCAACTATTTTATTATCCTTTAAAATTCCTTTTTATGCTATACAACATTGAAGTTGTTTAATTTGAAGCTAAATTTATCATTATTAACTAGGTAGTATTTCAGTGAACAGAGGATTTTAATTTTGGCAGAAATATTATGATAAAAATAATATATACAATACCACTGATAATATATACAATACCACATATACCAATGATAAAATACCATTTGATAGGCAATGAGAGGAGGCAGATGCCTGTGCGTGTGATGCAGTTTATGGGTTGGGGAGACAGAGCTAAGGTATCTTGGATGATCCCCGTGAAGCACTTTCAAACTGGGCAATTAAGATATGAGGAGTGATAATCAAGATAATGAAGATTACTGTACAGTACTACCCTTTGCCTAAACCATGACTCTAACTACTTTAACTTCCATCTTATTAGATGCATAACCATCCTACATAATCATAATTTAGCTTGTAAAAAAACTACGTGGTCTTAATTATTTAACGACATTTTGAAAAACTCAATTTTCCGCACTTTCATGCTGGGGGAGGGGACAAAAAAACCGAGTGCGCTGGGCATTTTCAAAACAATGGGTTCTATTGCCAACACTTAATTGAGTACAGAGAAAAGTAGGAGGATACAGAAAAGGGGTTACTGTCAGCTGTCTTACACACCCGAGTTTCGGTGAGAAGGAAAGGTGGTATTCAACAGAGTGGAAATTTGAGCAAAGGCTACCAATGTTGCGGAAGTTCATACCCTGAACTTTTGCTGTCTGGAATTTACTTTCAGAGACTACAATCTGTCAAGATTTCAAAACTAGTGTATATAAACATCTTTCTTCTTTCGACAACTTTTAGGACATTTGAGGCGAATGTTGTTATATGCCTTTACCTCGTTGCTTCATCTAAAAGCAAGATTTTTGGATTGCTGATAATCGCTCTAGCGATTGCTACCCTCTGCTTCTGTCCGCCCGACAACAACACTCCCCTCTCTCCAACAACTGTCTCGAATTTGTCGGGAAATCCGTTGATAAAAGAAATCGCGTTTGCTTCCGTTGCCGCCCTCATGACATCTTCCATGGTTACTCTGTCGGGGTGTCTGCAGCCGTAAAGGATGTTCTCCAGGATGGTCGTAGAAAACAAGGCAGGTTCCTTATAAGAGAACTTAATGCGATCAGTCACAGTTTATAGTTACACTTCCAAAAAGCGTTTTAACATTAAATAAACACAATTATTTGTTAGTTTTTAAAATCTTCATCGATATTTTCACCTTTTAATAGAATTTAATTTAATTTCCTTAATAGAAAATTACGTTATTAATCTCTACAAGAATGACGTTAAAGATAAACCCAACCATATCACCTGCATTTTTTCTTAGCAACACCCAACTGGAATTAAAAGTCAATCGGAATTTCTGCACATAGAAGGGTTAATGAAGTGTAACTAAAAGAGAACCATACAAATTGGCTAAAATACTTTCATTCCCTCTTTGTCCGTAAATAGGAATTTAGAAGATGGAACATCTTACCTGACTAACAGAAGCGATGATCGATCGGAGCCACGCAGGATCGACGTGGCGAATCGAAGTGGAATCAATGTTGATCTCTCCTTCCTGGGGGTCGTAAAGCCTCAGTAGCAGAGAGGCGATCGTGCTCTTTCCCGAACCACTAGACCCAACTAATGCGATGACATTCCCTTAAAATTAGATGACAAAGTCATTTAAATTGAAAATAAATCGGTTCAGGTCATAATTTAAATATCTAACAGACTAAAGATTCCTAATATCTGAAGAAATGTCCCGATTCCTCTTGCTGTTTTGCATCCAAAAATTCCCTCTCA
This sequence comes from Bathynomus jamesi, assembly GCA_023014485.1. Taxonomy (NCBI): domain Eukaryota; kingdom Metazoa; phylum Arthropoda; class Malacostraca; order Isopoda; family Cirolanidae; genus Bathynomus; species Bathynomus jamesi. The sequence continues at coordinate 42,261 of JAJOZX010011439.1, forward strand.
GTAAGTCTATAACTAAAAATAAACACTGTCCATTGAGTATCCAATAACTACCAGGGTTTCTGAGCAGCCTGAATAATTTACATGTACACTATGAAAATGTCGTTCTGGATTAAACTCTAATGGGATTGGGGGGGATCCGGAAAAGCCCAACCCTCAAGGATTTAAATACTGAATAAAGATTACTGCTCTGGTTCAAAAAGTGGTTATAAAAAACTGGAAAGGTTACAAGAAATAATGTTAAATACGGAGACAGATCTGTCCGTTTCTCCTTGTGATTGTTCGGAAACCAAGTTGACAACCCGTTTCTCTTCCTTCAAGCTTTATGTGGACCTTTACACAGCTTACCACGAACCAAAATTGGGTAATCACCGATGTATTACTAGCAGCAATGTTCCCTCTAAGGTGTGCGCATGCGCGCGCGCACACGCGTTGTGAAACCCGCGCACACAGCAAAATAAAATGCGCACAGGCTCAAGCGTATCATGAGTCACGACAGTAAATGAAGTAATTTCAAAAATATACCGTCACACAAGGTCTGACCATTTGCATCAACATACTCTATAGTCGCTCTTTTAAGTATTAACCCCTTCCGCCCGACTTCGCCGACGTCCGCGCAATTACGCAATATGGATTTTTTTTACTCTATGCATTTCCATTTTTTCTTTTATGCATTAACGCATTGAATATAAACCTTCTCTTTCTTATTTTTGCATAAAAACGAATAGTAATTATCTCATAATTCATAAAAAATAAAATTATTTTTTATTTTATTCCTATTTTGTGAATGGATAAAATCATGTATTAATCTTGATAGTCTATTTCATATTGCTAAATGCTAAAAATTGTTTTGAGAAATAATAACTAAAATAGTCATTTTCAATTAATGTTATTTTTATTTTATTTCTTTATTTTGTTGAATTTTATTTTACTATTTTTTATTTTATTCATATTTTTAGAATGGATAAAATGTTTTCTTTTTTAAGAATATATAATATTGTAAACAGTTTTTTAATATCCATTTAATAGTACCGTAATGATCAACCTATCACCTTATGGAAATAATATTTATTAAGTATTTAATATTTATATATATTTCACTTTGAAGATAATAGCACTTAGAAAAGTTTGCACAGTTTTTCACCGTGAATCTAAATGTATGCACAACGAAAATTTCTTGCGCACACGGACTAAAAAAAATTAGAGGGAACATTGACTAGCAGTATGTTATAACCTATTACGAAGTTGCACTATTCATGAAATCGATAGAGCAGATCAAAAAAAATCTGACAGGTAAATTAAGGACAGTCTCTTTCTTCCCCTTACCAGCTGGTACATTCAATGAGAATGAGTTGAAAATCAGATGGTCTGGTCTCGTAGGGTAAGCGAAGGATATATTCTTGAGAGAAATACTTCCTTCTAATGTTTCAGTATTAAGTGTGGGTCCTGTTCAACATAATTACATACTAAAAGTTAAAATATTACATTAGTGATGAATCATGTTCAGGAGATGAGAGAGTGCACAAAACATTTTAGTCGCTGATATTCGACCTTTCAATTTTAGTCAACTGTGATCTACGAGTGAATGTATTTTATTAATATGTTAACAGCCAGTTGTATAGCGAATAAATATGTCCAATTAAAATCCCAAAATTCATCAATACATGACACTGACTAAATGAAGTTTTTGTAAACACAGTCGTAAAAAAAATACCTTCAGAAATTGGAATAGAGGGAACTCTTTCAATCAACTGAAACAACCTGGTGGAAGCTCCGAGTCCTTTATTCAACTCCGAATAAAAAGACGAGAGGCCTCCAAAGGCAATTCCTACGTAAGCGGCGTACAGAAGGAAGGAAGACAACTGACCCACAGTCAAAGCAGACTCTGTTACAAGGGATCCTCCATAGTAAAGAACAGACAAAATTATCATATTCCCACTAAGTCCTGTCTGCCAAAGAGAGACACCTTTAATTTCTAGCTCCTAATGGTTAAATGCATTAACAACTGAACCAAACAATTTCAGGCCAAATCTTTAAATTTGTTTCACTTTTGACTATTTTCATTAATTCAACAAATCGGATCAAATGAACGATTATTAATGACTCTCAATTTAAATAAAAAGACCATACACTATGATCACAACTTTATACTGTACTATAAAAATAACAGGTTTCTTACCAAACCGAAGAATATTCCTTTTGCCAAACACTCTTTGTACGTAAGATTAAGTACACTTTCGACTTTATTATTATACTTCTCCATTTCTTTGAGTTCTTGCGCAAACGCCCTCACGGTTCGAACATTGGATATTCTCTCCTCTGCCACTTCAGTGGATTCGGCTAAAGTATCCTGCAATAAAAAAAATCTTTTATCCTTCTAAAATAAAAAGGTGTATATATGACAAGTTCATAAAAGGATGGAGTTATGCACAATAAATTATTAAGATCATAAACGAGAAGAATAAATTTGTAAACATCACTATTATTATAAACGTAATACAGAAGAATGATAAAAATTCAATGCAAACTTCAGTTTTAAAATTAAATAATAGCAATTTTGAACAAAGACTTACATATTTCTTTTACCAAATATACTTTGTCTATCCACTCTCAAATATTGTACATACATATACCCAGTGGTGGGCACCATTAACCAAAAAGTTAACTTCGATAACGATAATCCGTTAACCCCAATTTTTAACTCCGATAACGATAATCCGATAATTTTACTACAAAGTTAATGGAAGTTAACGATAACTATTTCTTTACTAACATTTTAAAAAATCAAGGAAAAAAGCTTTAAAACCCATAGAAAATGTTTATTTATGCAAAATCCAACAATAAATAGGTATTTAACTATTTTTATCAAGTTTTGCAACTTTTTTGCTTAACTTTTTTTTTATTTTTAATAAAAAATGTACTGATTACATGTTTTGAAACCCTTGTAACCACTAACCATTAACTAAATTTTAATTTACCAGAGAATTATTATGGCGGGAACTGAAAGGTAAAATTAAATTTTAGGCACATTTATTAAAGACTATGACACAATGTGCTGGTTGCCCTTCAGAAAGACCAACTTCTCAAAGTTAGGCCCAACTGCCAGTCTTGACCTCTTGGGCCTCAGGATGTCCTTGCCGAGAGAGAAGAGCCGTTCCATTGCGGCAGAGGACGGAATTGGCAGACTGAAGTTATGGCAGTTTGAATTCATTCGTGGAGCGGTGATCTTCCGTGAATGACTCCTCGCAGTTAACGTGTTAACGGACTTTAACAGACTAAATATCGAGTTATCTGAAGTTAACTGGTCCGATAACGATAAATGGAAATTAACTTCCGTTAAAAAAAGTTAACTTCGTTAATTAACTGTTATCGGATTAGCGCTTTAGTGCCCAACACTGCATATACCTACAAATACATATAAGATGCATACATACTGTATGGGGTACATACTTCAAAATTCAAATTCCAGTTAAGCTGTTGTTTAAAGTGAGGTGACAAGCCTGACCTTCGTTAGAATGAATAATTCAGGTCGAAGCAAACTAAGGTCTTAATTATATATATATATTATATATATATATATATATATATATATATATATATATATATATACAGGGTGGGCGGAAAGTAGCTCCCTAATTTAAATTACATATAAATTATGTATAAATTGTGATTGTATTGTTATATTGTTATGGTGTGTTCTCTAAAGTGGTACAATTGTAACGGTAATCTTTTTTTCTCTAAAGTGTTCTCTGTGTTCTCTAAAGTGGTACAATTGTAACGTTCATTTTTTTTTTTTAATTTCAGATTGAAGGGTAACATGGCTGAGCGTTTAACACTGCAGGAGCGTGCCCAGTTGGCGGCACGGTACGAAGTTTGGCAATCTGTCGTTCGAGTTCAAAGATGGTGGCGGGCCATTCACGGACCACGTGCCCAAGTGGACCCGAAAACAATCAAGAACTGCCACTCGAAGCTCATGACCAGGGGGTCTGTGGCAGATGTTCGAAGATATGGTCGCCCTTCGGCATCCAGGGCCCAGGAGACGGTGCAGGCAGTTCAGGAAATGTTCGCACGGAGTCCACGAAAGTCAACTCGCCAGGCAGCTCGGGAAAGTGGACTCTCCCGCTACTCAGTGCGAACTGTGCTGAAGAAGGAGCTGAACTGGCGTGCGTGGAAGCCGCATTACTGCCAATCTCTCACGGACGAGGACTGCGACATTCGCATGGAGTTCGGGGAAATCATGCTGGCTTGGCATGAAGACTGGCCCCATCTCTTCCGCAACATCCTCTGGAGCGACGAGGCGGTGTTCCACGTCGGAGGCTTTGTCAACCGCCACAATTGCCACTACTGGGCAGGAGAGGATCCCATGGTTACCGCTGAAAAACGGCAGAATCGGTTCAGTGTAACGGTGTGGTGTGGTATGACCTCAGATCAGGTTGTGGGCCCGTTCCTTCTGCGCAACACCATGAATGGTGAGCGGTACCTTGCTATGTTGCGAAACGAGGTCTGGCCGGTTGTCAGCACATGGGAGAACATCGACGATCTGATATTTATGCAAGATGGCGCCCCTCCGCACTTCGCTCTTGTTGTCCGTGAGTGGCTGGATGCCCACTTCCCTGGGCGTTGGATGGGTCGTCGTGGTCCACATCAATGGCCAGACAGGAGCCCCGACTTGACACCGTGCGACTTCTTTCTTTGGGGGTGGGTAAAGGAAGAAGTCTACCGCACCAAACCGAGGACATTGGAAGAACTGGAGGACCGAATTCGGGAAGTCATGTCCTCCATCCCGCCGGAGTTCCTGCTAAAGTCAGTGGACGCCATTCCTGGGCGGCTCCAGAAGCTGGTGGAAAGAGTTGGAGCCCACATTGAATTTTAGAGAAAACCTACCATGTATGCCTACCTTTTCATATTATTTCTTCTGAAATAAATGAATAATATACGTATTTTTTTACCAATCCAAAATAGGGAGCTACTTTCCGCCCACCCTGTATATATATATATATATATATATATATATATATATATATATATATATATATATATATATACAGTACCATGCAAAAGTATGAGTCCACTGTCAATCTGATAACTATCAGATCAGCATTTCTTAACCTGGGAAAAATTTCCCCCAGGGGGTAATTCCAGGAATCCAGGGTGGAAATTTTGTTTGATCATATAATTAGTGTGCATTATAAGTAGGCTTCAGATTTCTATGCACTAAAAATCTGCTAAATATGCATGCAAATATGCAGTGAAAATGTTGAAAATATGCTTATTTATGCACTATAAATTGAATGTTCCTAGTCTAAATTAGGATTTTCAAATAATGAAGCACCAGATTACAGTTTATTGAATATATGAAACAAAATTGTATTTACCAAACAAACAAACATGCATGCATAATAAAACTAAAATAACAAATCCATTGCTCAATTTACAACAAAAATAGGACACATTTTAGAACTGCAATTAGGTTCTTGCCGACAAATAAATCGAATTACACTTTATAACTACAATATGCATTAAATTTTAATCATTTTTATTGTAAACATTTACCAAATAGTCCTAAATATGCACTTTAACACAAAAATCATGGAAATATGCATTTATCTTGAAAAACTGTAAATTATGCATTTATGCATGCAAATATGCAAAAAATCTGAAGCCTAATTATAAGTCTGCTAATGTTAATCTGCTGCAAGTGAAGTGCTGGATTTGTGTCTGTCTCGAAGGGAAGTAATCTTTAGATATTGTAGATCAGATGGATAAAGCTTAGAAGGCCTCTCTAATCTAGGACGACCAACTGGGGGGTCCCATTTGATCTCTGATGAGCCAAGATTGTTTATACACCAGTTTTGGAAACACCTGTAGATTCACTTATTTTTTTTGACTCAGTCCCTCACCATGCAAATGTATTATTTTATATCTAATCTCATCAGAAATTGTACTTTTTGTCATTTCTTAAGCCTGTGAAAGAAAAAAAAACAGCATGAATTAGGATTATAATGAGAAACGTTTTGGATAAATTTGTTTTTACAGAATTTAAGTGAATATGTCAATATGATAATAAAAACCCACTCTAATAGACAGAGTTTATTTCCACAACAGTTTCGATGCCCACTGGCATCCTCTTCCGGTGGATACAGAAAAACGAATGTTAATGATTGGCTAATGATTCGTTTTTCTGTATCCACCCGAAGAGGATGCCAGTGGGCATCGAAACTGTTGTGGAAATAAACTCTGTCTATTAGAGTGGGTTTTTATCATCATATTGTGACTTTCACATAGAAAAAAGAAGTTTTTTTGCATTGAATATGTCAATACTTTTAATTGTAAATACTAATATAACAATAGCTTAGGAGCATTTACTGCAGATCCATCGTCAATAGTTAGCTAGATCTTTAAACACATGCATTATAAGTAATATAATAAATCAACCCTCAAGTCCAATTTATGCAGACTAGAGGGTCATCCAGCTAATACAACTTTATACACTTAAGTAATAACTTAGTTACACATTAATATGAACCAGAGGTTCTAGTTAATGTGTATTTTAGTATCAAAACCAATTTTCATATGACAGATTATCTAATAGTTATCAGATTGACAGTGGACTCATACTTTCACACAGTACTGTATATGATGCGTTCGGTGGAGAAGGGGCGAACGCAACATTTTCGAATTATGCCACAAAATGCAGTTAAAGTTTGTAAACTTTAAACCTTTGTATTTTTCCGGTTTATTGAAATGTTGTATGAATTTGAACACATATTTAAGTAAAATATTGTTGTGTAATGTGTCGATATAATAAAACGCCAAGAAATTTTACAATATTATTTATTGATAGCTTCTGATGTTAACTGGTGTAATCCATTATTTGGTCCTCTTCGTCGAATGTTGTATTACCTGCTTCAACTGTTTCGGTTTCTTCCAGTTCCTTTAACAATCTTGTATAATAGTTCACTGCAGTTGCAGGCATTAGGTCTGATAATTCTTTGAGATCTTTTATTTTTTCCTTAGTTATTGGCAGCAATTGGGAATACTTTGGTTGCAGTGTCTGCTGGGCTAGATTGAATAAACTGACACTGTAGGATTTTTTCCCTTTCTGCAGTCTGACAGGATGTCTATTATCTGGGGTTGTGCGGTATGCAGTAGATATTACGTAGCCTTCTTTGTGTTGAAAGTCAAATATTAACTTTCTTGCATCTGTAAATTTAGTAGTTGTTGATTTCCTAATGACAATGCACGTTTTTAGGACGTCAAAATCGAGAAAATCAGCCTGTTTCATTTCTACAACTAGGAAGCGCTGCGAAACGGCTGTAGTTATGGCCGTAACATAATCTTCTTTGGTGTAACTAATATTGCTGTAATTATTTTTTATATTTTGTTCAATTTGGCCAAATTGAGCATCACAGGGCATTGTCGAGTGACCAGAAAATAGATAGATGTGTTCAATGTGAAGCAATGATGCAGAGTGAATTTCTCTGAGATACATTAAAACCTAAATTTTACAGTGAAAGAGTGCAGACTAACATCTAATTTTTTGCATAGGTAAAGCAAAGGTTTTAAAGGATAATTATACGACAAAAAACTCATTTTTCGAATTTTGTGGCGTTCGCCCCTTCTCCACCGAACGCGTCATATATACAGGGTGTCTCAGAAGTCACGCACCATTGGCTAATATAACTTCATTCAATTTAATTATTTTAGGATAGCCTTTTCATTAATAATTGTACATACTATTACTTTTATTATTCAAATATTATCGAACATATATTGTAATTAAACATCACTTAAAAACCATTTTGATTTGTAAACCTCGTAAATCTGAATAAAGCCTAGAGTGCGCGACTTCTGAGACACCCTGTATATATATATATATATATATATATATATATATATATATATATATATATATATATGGGCCCTGCAAATCTTCAAGATTCGATTTGATTTTGAATCAGGAGAGAGGATTCGATTTGATTCATTAGCTTGGGCTCCGATTCAATATTTTCAAATCTCCATTAAGTCTGGTAAACAACATCAGTGATGTTGTTTTGAAGAACATTTTCATAAATAAACACTTTCTTTTTACTTAGATTATAATTAAATCTATATACTGAGACCAATCTCTTGTGCAATAACACTTTTATCATACTTTAATACCATTGTTCCTCCTCATGATCAAATACTCGATACATTTTTTTAGGACTTACTTTGTCCTCAAGATGATTTAATTAATTTTATGCTTATTACTAATTGTGTGTAGGAACACACTAATCTATATGTGTACATTTGATTCGATTCGAGATTAGAATTGTTCAGGATGATTCAATTTGAAAAAAATTGATTTGCAAGGCCATAAATAAATAAATAAATATTATATATATATATATATATATATATATATATATATATATAACGAATGCAAAGCAGTTTAATGGAATAAAATTTTTCTGCAAGAACTGCTTGACCGAATTAAACTCTTTTGCAGTATTTAAAGCAGAAAGAGACTACGAGAAGAGAATGAAAGAGGAAACAAAGAACAGTGGAAAACGGAAGAAACGGAGAAAGGCGAAATAGAAAGAATTCAAATACCATCACAAAATGAGGCCAAAAAAACACAGGCGACAAAGAGTGTAAAGACAACACACAGCATAAGGGCAACGAAGGACACAAACACAACTAGCACAAATAGCACAAATAGGACAAATAGGACAAGACAAGAGGGCAGTCAAGTAAACGAAGTAAAACTGTCCCCCAATAAGGAGGAAAAAACAAAAGCCAAGAGTAAATATGGGGAAGGAATTATATGCAGGTATTATATAAAAGAAAATTGCAGATTTAAAAGAGGACAATGTATATATGAACATCCCCAATATGCAATTTCTTCTATAATAATGGTCGTTGTAAATTTGGAGATGGATGTAAATTCTACCACCCGGACATTTACAGAACTTACGCAAAATACGGAACCTGCAAATTCGGGAATAAATGCTACTATCAACATCTCCCGACGGACTCAACGAACAAAGGAAAAAGTTTAAATGACAATAGGATAAAAATGACAATAGGAATAAAAATAACAATAGGAACAACAATCGGAACACAATATGCGAACAAGAAATTTTTTTCGACATCTCAGACACCTTACGAATGCTAAATGTCATCCACATGCAGTTGACACAGCTGGAAACCCCCGAGCCAAATCGCTACCGGGCAAGAAGCTACCAATACAAGTAGGAGGAAACGGATCTCTTTCGGAGGATCATAGAGCAACGAATCAAGCGATATCGAAGGAAAACGAACTTGAAGTGCACAAGGGGCAAGGAAAAACAGAGAACATAAAAATTGTCCTGGCTAATATTCAAGGAATAAGACCAAACCAATCACTCAATAAGGTTTCGTACCTGAAAGGATTTATGGACGAAACAAGGGCGGACATTGCATGCCTCACAGAAACTCATCTTAAAGATTGCCAAGGAAATTGTGAAAACTGCGAACATTGTATTGATAAGAGAGAGATAAATATAGAGGGCTTCAACTTACTAAGAGCGGATAGAACGACGAGACGGAAAGGTGGCTGTGCTATATATGTACAGGCAGAGATGGGCACGATCTTGATCTTCAAGATCAGATCGTGATCTTGAAGATCAAGATCGTGATCTGATCTTGATCTTGAAGATCACTTTTATTATGGTGATCTTGATCTAAGATCACTTTATTTCTTGTGATCTTGATCTTGAAGATCACTTTAGACTTCAAGATCACTTTTAATTTCAGATTCTTAAATATGCCGCTATGCGAATGTCATTTGTTTTTTGTCCAAGCGACATCTGGTAGCAACTTTGTTCAACACCGACTGTTTATGTTTTCTGTTAGTTGGGTGACTTGCGTCATGCGTGGGCTCATGGAAGGTGTAGTTGCTGTGGAATTTAGGCTCGTAAAAAGTGTAATTTACTGTGCAATTATGTTAAAAGTGTTCTATTAATATATTATTATATATAGGCATAAAATATAGCCTATAGGTCCGTATTCATAATAAATTAATTCTAAACATATTTTATTTAGAGATTGAGTTTTTTAATAATGAGTGCAATTTTACAACTTCAACAGGCTCCCAAGGGAACCAAATATTCTAGGTTGTCACCAGAACAGTATTCAATATATTTAGATAACAATGTTGGTAATAAGGATCAATCTGTGCTATTGAACGGAAAATATTTTCAAATTGTCGAAAAAACTGGAAACAGTATCAAAGTTATTTGTAGGCAGTGTACAAAGAAAACTACAATTCTGTCTGCTGGCCTCGACTCAACAAGCAATCTTCTGAGGCACCTCAGGGTTAGTACTACTTAGTAACTAAGTAGTAAGTAGCAACATTAACATAATGGTTCAAGTCATATTTTAAGTGACTGGTGCCATACAAGACTAATGCTACATTTACATAGACGTCCATTTGAATATATTGTGCACTTCAGATATTAATAGATTATGGACTAGTAACTACATTAAAAACTGCCGATATCCAACTATAATAAAACACCAGGTGTATCTGTCTTTCTCTCTGTCTGATCCATGTCTGTAATTTCTCCTATTTAGTTACTGAAGGACGAAATTCGGCTTTCAATTTAACATAGGATAAAAATGCACTGATCATGGTGAAAATAATTTTAGTTAAAGATAACAAAATTTTAGAATCTTGTTAAGTATTAATTTCAACTAGAAGTTTGATACTCTGATAAATATTATACAGGGTGTTCAAGAAGTCTCTCCGCATGATGATAATTTATTTTCTTGTGCAGAAACTACATTCGGATCTTTTGGGTGAATATGAATCGGAGAAGAAATCTTGCAAGCGTCCAGCTAAAGAAGAAGATGCCAGCGGCAGCAATGCTGGCCCTGCCAAAATTGCCAAGCAGTCAACACTAAGCATGTTCCACATTTCCAAGCAAAAACCAGGACCACCAATATGCAAGGATATCCTTGAAAAGAAGATTCTCTCGCTTGTGGCTAATGGGCTCCTACCATTGAGCCTAGTTGAACTACATGAATTTAAGGATCTTCTTTCATGTTAGTATAACTCAAATATTTTGCTATTTTTTCCATAGCTAATATCTGATTAAAATAATTAATCATATTATTTGTATGAACATTAGACTATCGCTAGCCTAGCTAAATATTTTGATATTTTTTCCATAGCTAATCTATTGTATTTGTTTTAATTTTTAAATATTTTTTTCAGACGTCAACCCAGCTGTTCAGGTGCCATCTAGACGCACCCTGGCTAGATCTCTTGCAACAACAACCAGTACAATGAAGGAAGACATACAAGCAAAACTGGCAGCAGTTGACCATGTGCGTGTTACATGCGACATATGGTCAACTAATCACCGCAGTTTCATGGGAGTCACTGCGCATTGGGTATGCTATTGATTTAGTGTATTATTTTTATATAATTGATAAATTGACCATTGGTGACAGACTGATAGTCTGATAGACTTATAGTATAATCTTTTCAATTATTCGACATGTGTTCCTCATTCATTAATTTGGTGAGTCTTCATTTTGCTGTGATTCACAGTAATTTCACACTAATTCACTGATTCTGTCATCTGTCATTGTGTCTGATTCACAGCAAAATGTGGAAGAGTCCATATTCACAGGCTGTGAATATGGACTCTTCCACATTTTGCTCTTATGGGATGGGTCACTGATGTGGTGGTATGGTAGGCGACTCATCGCTGAATTGCCTCCTTTATATCACATAGTTCTTCTCTTCAATGTTTGGTGGTGCAGTTTAGCTGGTGCGTGTCTAACCAATATTATTAAATTAAGCTTAAAAAAATGTTCATACAAACATTGATTTTATATTCTTACATTACAGATCAATGATGACTTGTCGCGAGGATCAGCTGCACTGGCATGCCGAAGATTTCGTGGAACACACAGCTTTGATAAAATTGCTGGAATATTGGACAGGATCAACTCGGAGCATGGTTTATCTTATAGAAAAGTTGTATCTACAGTCACCGACAATGCATCGAACATGGTGAAATGCTTTAAAGAGTTCGGTGTTCGTGTTCAGAATCGTACTGATGACATTGATGAAGATGATGCAGATGAAGATGATGATGAAAAAGATTCAGATGAAGAGGTTATCATCAGCAACTTTCCTGAACATTCAGGAGAGCATGGAGAGGAGTCAGTGAAACTATCATCCCATATTCGATGTGCCTCCCACACATTGAACTTGGTAGCAACAACTGATGCAGATAAAGGACTGAATTCACCTGGACTAAAGAAGATAAAGCATTCTGCAATGGGAAAATGTTCGGCGCTGTGGAATGCTGCTGGTAAACCCAAGTCAGCAGAAAAAATACAGGAAATAACTGGCGTCCAATTTAGGTACCCATGCGTCACCCGATGGAACTCAATGTACGACTCATTAAGCCAAATATATAAACATAAGAACGACGTGAATGTAGCTCTTGAAGAACTGAATCTACCCATCCTCAAAGAAAATGAATTGGAATTTATTTCAGAATATTTGTCTGTTCTAAAACCAAAGCTGGGCACAAACCGTTAATCCATTAATCGTTAATTAACGAAGTTAACTTTTTCGTTAACGATTTAACTTTTAAGTTAACTTTGAAAATCATTATCGGACTAATTAACTTCCGTTACATTTAACTTCCGTTAACTCAAGTCCGTTAACCCAAAAAATTCATAAATAAACGTTTAAAAGTTTCTATTATTTTCAGTGCTGAGCAGGTGCGCAATTAATCCGCCACTGTTAATAGTGATGAACGAATTTCCATTTCCGCAGTGCAAAATCAGGCAATATATTTGTTTCCGTCGCCACAATTTGTGTCTTACCAAATATGGTAGTTATTTATGGCATTGGTTTGAGCAAAACATGGTTGACTGTAAAATCAGGCGGAAAGATTTGCCATTTGAGTTGAATGTTTCAACTTCTTTCAAGAAATATCACGAGCATTTTAAGGCACTTTCAATAATATATGTGTAACAATTACAACAAATAACTACATTCGTTTCATTTGCAGTTTGTCTCTTGCGCAACATGTTTGTGCTAGTGAATATTTAAAAATAATCGTTGTCAAATAAGTCATGTATATTTATAATATGTCTGTGAGTACCTTATTAGTAGTCTCCTTGATACATTTCAAGAACCATAAAACTGATCAGGTAAGATTTCAATTCTCATGTCACTTTGATGACATAAATTAAGTCAATTGATGTCTTACAATGGGAGCGTGAGGAAAAGCATGGAGGGTACAGTCGAGGAGGCCATGAAGCAGCAGTCCAACGAAGTGGGCAGCAACAACGAGGAGGAGGAGGAGGATGACTTCTTCAGTGCTGTCATCCAGACAAAAGAGAGCAGCAGAAGCCACAGGTCACTCAAGGGCAAGGCCCAGAACTTGGTCAAGACCTGGCTGGAGACCAACTCCAAGGACTTGCTGACAGATGCTGCCTTCTTAGGTGAGCAAGTGTTGGTGGACTTGTTCATCAAGTTCAACACAGCCATCCCCTCCAGTGCTGCAGTGGAGCGTTTGTTCTCTATGGGCAAGGACATCCTGAGGGCCAAGAGATCATCCCTGTCTGATGAAAACTTTGATATGCTAATTTTCATGAAGGGCAACATGCATCTCATGGACAAAATGGAGAACGAGAAGAAGAGGGAAAATTAAATTATATATATATTGTGTTTTTCATTTTTTTTATAATAAAAGTTAACGTTAATGGTTTATCGGTAACTTCCATTACATGTTTAACGAATTAACGGATTAACGGTTAACGAAGTTAACTTTTTGGTTAACGGATTAGCGGTTAACGAAGTTAACTTTTTGGTTAACGGTGCCCACCACTGTCTAAAACCAATTGCAGCAGCCCTCAACAAATTACAGGCAGAGAAAGAATGCTACTACGGTTGTCTTCTTCCAACAGTCCTAGTGACTCAAGATGCCCTCGCAAGATTGGAGCCTATCCAACCAAACGACCTGCGCTTGAGACACTGCATGCCATTACTGGCAGCAGTCGTCTCTGGCTTCAATGCCAGATTTGGTCATTTTTTGTCATTGAGCCCCGAGGTAACTGATGCCGTTTTGGCCTCAGTATCTCATCCGTATTTCAAACTTAGATGGATATCATTGTTGCAAGGGCCTAATTTCGGCGATCATGAAGCAATCAAGTCTCAAGTAAAAGACAAGCTGCAAATGGCTGTAAGAAATTGTAATTCTGACAGCAGTGGTAATAGTTCGGTGAACTCAGACTCATCATCTGAAGACGATTTCTTCAGAACTATGGACGGCTCATTCTCTGCTCCTAACAACAAGGAAGACTTGGAAGTCCTCAATTATTTGCAGGACACCAGTAAGGCACTCGACTCTTTAGATAGGTATCCTGCTATAAAGAAGATCTTCAAGAGGTATAACACCACGCTACCTTCCTCTGCACCAGTGGTGGAACGGTTGTTTTCGTTTGCTGGCATGGTTCATAGCCCCAAACGAAGTCGTCTCTCGGATGGTAACTTTGAACAATTGGTTTTGCTGAAAGCAAATGTTTACAGCGGTTGAACATTAAATTAACACTCTTAACTTGTGGTTTTTACCCTTATATTGTCAGTAATTGCGTACTGCAGTAAAACTGTAAAATTAAATTCTATGTAAAAAATGTTTACTTATATATGCTGACCATTCATTGATATGGGTTATGGACCTGGTGAAATGAGAATTGAGAAAAATAGAACTAAAAACTATATGTAGGTCATTTAATAGTTTTTTCTTTGCTGATAAGTTATGATAATACTAAGTTTTAAGTTTACCACCTGAAAAACTGAAAGGGGAATCATCAATCCCCGTGGTTTAGATCAGGTGACATGGGTAGGATGCGATGCTTGTATTGCCTCAGCCCTCAGGGGAGTATTAGGAGTGATACTTTTCAGGAGTGATTAACAAATAATTTGTTTTTGTTTACTCTACAAGAGTACAACTTTTTTCAATTCATATAAAAGTGATCTTAAAAAGTGATCTTGAAAAGTGATCTTCAAGATCACGATCTTGATCTGGATCTTCAAGATCATATTTTTCTGGTGATCTGATCTTGATCTTCAAGATCACATTTTTCTGGTGATCTGATCTTGATCTTCAAGATCACCAAAGTTGGTGATCTTGCCCATCTCTGTGTACAGGAAGGTCATATGACAGAGATGATAATTTAAGTAAATCAAACAGCTATGTGGAACTCCTAGCAGTGAAAATAGAAAAACTAAACTTGATAGTAATAGTCATCTATAGACCTCCAAGCACCCCAACCAAAAAATTCTCAGAGGCCATTGATGACATTAGAAAGCTAATAAAGGCCATAAACCCTCCATCCCCCAATATAATGATCTGCGGAGACTTTAACTTCCCATTTATAAAATACAAAAAGGTGAATAGGAATATATATATTCACCAGGACAAGGGGGGCACAAGAGATCAGGAACAAGCAAAAATGTTGATGGCTCTCACAAACGAGTTTATGCTGACACGAGATAACAGAAAATACCAGAAAAAATAACTGCCTGGATCTGGTATTCACAAATAACACGAACTTGATTGCTGATATAAAAATAACCCCAACCATTATCTCAGACCACAACTTAATCGAGATATCAACAAATATGATGGCAGCATGCATTAGAAGACAATACACATATTGTGGAAAGGAGTAAATTTGGGGCCTTTAACTTAAACTCGAAGACTATAAATTGGGAAGCAATCAGATCGCACATGGCCCAAATAGAATGGAGAACAATTTTCGAGATAAAATAATGGAAGAAATGCTAACAACTTTGGAGGAAAAAACGCTGAGAATTTTAGAAAAATATGCTCCAAAATCACAGCCAAAAGGAAAGAGGAGCTGGCTAGAAAGGCAAAAGAGAAGACTATTCCGCAAAAGAAAGAGAGTGGAGGCGAAGTTAGGAAACTGCGGAGATAATGGCAGGAAAATAATAAAAGAAAAACTGGAGGGTATCGATAGGGAAATACAAGCCCTGATTAAGGACCATACAGAGAGGGAAGAGGAAAAGGTGGTAGAAGCAATAAAGGAAAATCCAAAATACTTCTATAGCTATGCAAAAAGGAAAACAAAAACGCGCGCTGCTATTAGGCCCTTAAGGACGGGAAATAATGAACTAACCGACGATCCAAAAGAAATATCTGATACATTGAGAGCTCAATATGAATCAGTTTTCAGTACCCCAAAAAGTGACAAAGCGATACCTGACATAAATGCATTCTTTGAAGAGGAATTGCAAGGAGAGTATATAATAGACTGAGTTTACACCAGAAGATGTAGCGAGAGCTATAGAACAAATGAAACTACATTCAGCTGCAGGTCCGGACAATTGGAACACATTATTGATTAAAAACTGTAAAAATGAAATAGCTACACCTTTATACTGGATATGGAGAAGATCCCTAGACACTGGGGAAATACCGAGCATCTTGAAAAGAGCAAACATTGTCCCTATATATAAAGGAGGGGACAGATCTCAAGCAAAGAACTATAGACCAGTGTCATTGACGTCCCACCTCACCAAAGTATTTGAAAGAATAGTTAGAGAGAAAATTTATGATTTCCTGGAGACACGGGAAAGATTCAACGAAAATCAGCATGGATTCCGATCAGGTAGATCATGCCTATCACAACTAATAGAGCACTACAACAATATCCTAGATGCATTGGAAGGCAATGACAACTACGATGTTATATACACAGATTTTGCTAAAGCTTTCGATAAATGTGACCATGGTATAATAGGACATAAAATTAAAGACATGGGAATAATAGGCAAAGTGGGAAAATGGATCTACAACTTCCTTAGTGATCGTCTGCAGGTCGTCAAAATTCAAGGTATATCATCATCAGAATCGGAAGTACGCAGCTCAGTACCACAAGGGACAGTACTGGCCCCACTCCTGTTCATTATCATGCTAACAGACATAGACAGCGGAGTAAACAGCAATAGTATAGTAACATCCTTTGCAGACAATACAAAGATCAGCAGAAAAATCAGCGATGTACATGACGTGGAGGCCTTGCAGAGGGACACGAACAAAATATACAAATGGTCAGAAGACAACAACATGTCATTCAACACCGAGAAATTTCAGCTCTTGAGATATGGTAGAAAAGAAGAACTTAAACAGACTGCATATTATGCTCCAGATAGACAGGAAATTCAGAGAAGCATGAAAGCGATTGATCTTGGGATAATAATGACAGATGATGCGAAATTCGAAACACAAAATCAGATAGCGATAAATAAAGCAAAAAGAGTCGCCGGACAGGTTCTAAGAACGTTCAAGAGAAGGGACAGGACAGTAATGATTCCCCTGCTAAAAACGCTGATTATACCAAAACTTGAATACTGCTCAGTTTTGACGTCCCCATATAAAAAGGAAGAAACTAATAAACTAGAAGAAACGCAAAAGCATTTCACAGCCAAGATTGATGGCTGCAAAGAACTCAACTACTGGGAAAGACTACGTAAACTAAATCTGTACTCACTGGAAAGAAGAAGAAGAGAGGTACATCATAATCTACATATGGAAAATGATCGAAAAACTGGTACCAAACCTAAAACTAAACCCAATTACCATTCAAACAACACTGGAAAATAGGAAAGGCAGAATGTGTAGTGTTCCCAAATTAAAAGCACGACAAGGGACCTCCTCAACCCTGAAGGAAAATAGCTTGGTTGTCAGGGGGCCAAGACTTTTCAACCAGCTTCCTAAGGACCTCAGAAACGTAACGGGGGTCAAAGTTGAAGTCTTCAAGAAAAGACTGGATGCCTGGCTCAGGACAGTACCAGATGAGCTGGGCGTGCCTGGCTATGTACGGTGGAGAGCGCAAGAAAGTAACTCGCTCCTCCACCAGGCCAGACCTAGAGGCCAGGCCACCAGCTTGACCTCCGTGTGAAGAGAGACCAACACACGAAACAACATAAGGTTCATAAGGTAAGGTATATATATATGATACACACAGACCGTGCATGGAACAAGGAACTCTTCTAGGAAAATTAAATCCATTATAGTCCGAATAAGTAATGGTAAATGACAAACACTATAGTTTTTTCTTTTTTATGATGTTAGCCTGATGTGGGCAATGGGTCACTCGCAAAGAGGTCCCAAAAATATAGCTTCCCTCACCAGCTCTCTGCAAAGCAGATAGGATCCAGCTTTGGGACAGGATCTAGGGTTTAAAGCAGCCTAGCCCCACTACATTTAGAGCCTCAATATAAGCAAAAGACTCGCTGCCTTCACATCAGATTGAATACATCAAAGAAAAAGGGGTAACTATTATATTTACCATTATTTATTCGGACTATAGTGGATTTAATTTTCCTAGAAGAGTTCCTTGTTCCATGCATGGTCTGTGTGTATCATAAAAACCTCAGGGAACCATTCTGAGTTCATTTCCATCATGAAACAGACATGTTATGTGCCTTGAAAAGTGGATGCTCAATTCTGCCAGTTGAGGTTTAAGTTTTGGTTTTGGTTAAAAATATAATAGTTACCCATTTTTCTTTGATGTATTCAATCTGACATGAAGGCAGTGAGTCTTTTGCTTATATTGAGGTTCTAAATGTAGTGGGGCTAGGCTGCTTTAAACCCTAGATCCTGTCCCAAAGCTGGATCCTATCTGCTTTGCAGATAACTGGTGAGGGAAGCTATATTTTTGGGACCTCTTTGTGAGTGACCCATTACCCACATTGGGCTAACCATGAAAAAGAAAAAACTATAGTGTTTGTCATTTACCATTACTTATTTGGACTATAGTGGATTTAATTTTCCTAGAAGAGTTCCTTGTTCCACACACAGTCTGTGTGTATCAGAAAAAACCTCAGGGAACCATTCTGAGTTCATTTCAATATACAGGGCTATTCAAATTGATTCATCCGATTTCAACTGAGAATACTTCCGTACCTATCAACCATGCATCAACTGGGCATACACCACATGAAAGAGGAAATCTTTGAGTTTTACAAGATCACCGCGAGAGGGCTCCAAAGTCATGCCATGGCCTAGCCTAGCAACAAACAGTCAGTGTGAAAATGGCGTCCGCACAGCAGAAGGCATTTTGTGTGTTGCAGTTTTCGAGCTGTAAATCGGTAAATGGCCCCCTAGGTCGCTGGATCTTACACCGTGCGACTTCTTCCTTTGGGGGTACGTTAAGGATACTGTGTACATGCCACCGTTGCCCACATCTTTGGATGAGCTCCGAACTCGCATTGTTACTGCCATAGAGTCAGTGACAACAGACATGCTGGAGCGAATATGGGAAGAATTCGACTATCGTGTCGACGTTGCTCGTGTAACTAGGGGAAGTCACATAGAGCATTTATGAGGTGAGAGACAAAATTTTGGACAGTTTTTCTTTTGGTTGATGTATCACAAATCACACTGTATTTGTAACATTAAAAAATATTCTCATTGGAAATCAGGTGAATCATTTTGAATAGCCCTGTATATATATATATATATATATATATATATATATATATATATATATATATATATATATAAATAAATTATAAAGTGAAATTCATTAAAATTAAGAAAGTGCAATACAGTTCACATAATTTATCACCAATTTTAACGTATATATTCAAACGAAATACGGTTGGCATTCGAGAAAGTTTGAAACAAAGCAGGAAAAAGGTCATAAAACGCAAAGGTCAGAAAACCCTCGACCATCGAAAGGAAAGAAACAGGAATAAAAATAAAAATAAATAAATAAATAAAGAATTTGTGTGGGTATTTCTTCTTACACTAATTAAGGAATAGCATGGATATGGGTCCAAATTCTCACAATCTGTAATTTGTGCAATTTAGTAACAACTGAAAACCTAGCAATTAGATGTGATTTCTGCCAATGATTAAATGACTTTAACTGCATGAATTGGAATGATAGGGAAATAACTCTTGTCTCGAATGTGAAACACATTGTGGGGA
The DNA here is from genome assembly GCA_023014485.1 of Bathynomus jamesi. Taxonomy (NCBI): domain Eukaryota; kingdom Metazoa; phylum Arthropoda; class Malacostraca; order Isopoda; family Cirolanidae; genus Bathynomus; species Bathynomus jamesi. Next base: position 62,279 of record JAJOZX010011439.1, read on the forward strand.
TCAAATTTCTATGTGGTGCATGTACACAGACCATAAATTCTTTCGCGGTCTTTAAAGAAATGGAAATAGCAGACTCGAAAGTTACAAAAAAGAATGAAATAATGGGGACACATGGGTCCAGAATGGTCCCAATGAAAAACTGGATGGATGAGAGAGAGGACGAAATAACGAATAACAGCATAGTAACAAACAACAATTTAATAACAAATAAATATATAAACAATATAATATGGAAGGAAGACATAGATGGAAGGAAAGAAATAAGTAAAAGTTGCAAAGTAAACAAATGGTCCAACGAGCAAAATGATAAAAGATAACTAAAACATAGAAAATAAACAGCCAAAGAAAAATAATGATAATGCCAAAACTAAGAACTTGGAAAATACAGTGGACCCCCGAGTTCCAGTCAAACGCTCGTTAGTAGAAAATTTCATATGTCGGACCGTGTTTAACATGTAAATGGCCTAATCCGTTCCAAATCCCAAATTTCCTCCCTATTTCTTAATAAATATGCATATACTGTATGTATATTTAATAAAAATTAATAAAATACATAATATGTGTACAGTACAGTGTATATATTAGTTAATAAAAATTAATAAAATAATTTGTGTGCAGTAATTACCCTACCTTGAGTTAAAGTTGGTGTACGGTACTAAGTAAAAATCTGTGTCAAAAATCCAAATCCATGCATAGTCGTCATCTGAGGTCAGGCCGGAAACAGCAGGGACGGGTCACTGCTTAGAGGGGGAGTCATCTGACATGATAATGTTCTCGCTTGCCACTCGTAGGTCACAAATTTTCTCGGAACTCGAACCAGATTTTAACATTGAGGTCGCCTCGTATGTCGAAATTTCGTTAGTCGAACCCCTCGTAACTAGGGGGTCCACTGTAATAAGAAAAAAAGCAGAAGCGTAGAAAATATCGTGTGCAAATACTACGCGAAAGGAAACTGCAGATATCGGGATGGGCAATGCATATATGCACATCCCACATTATGCAAAAGGCATTACACAAGTGGATACTGCAAGTTTGATAAGAAATGCATGTTCCACCATCTTACGGTCTGCAACACTTATGAAAGATATGTGAGTTGCAAATATGAAAAAAATGCCAATACCACCACCCTCAAAGGAATGCAACGAGGGAACAGAAAAAATGAACGTCAAAGAGTGACAATTTTTTAGATGCAGCCAACACATTTCAGCTGCTAAATACTCTCCAGCAATTACAAAACCAGCTGACAAATATAAATATAGAAATCCGAGAATGGGACAGAAGACACGAACAAAGTACTAATAAAGATAAAAAGAGGTAAATTCTCGGAGGACCACAAGGGAACAAAATGACCATCCCCATTGGAAAACAAATCAGAACCACCTGTATGCGAAAAAGAAAGAGAAAAAATAAAAATAATCCTAGCCAACATACAGGGGCTTAAATCAAACCATTCCATGAACAAAGTTGTATACCTGAAAGGACTCATGCAAGAAGCCGGAGCAGACTTTGCATGCCTCACGGAAACTCATCTAAAGGACTGCCAGGCAAACTGTGAAAATTGTGAGTCCTGTATTGACAAAAAAGAAATACAGTGAGGCCTTGCATAATGAACGCCTTAAATAGCGAATTTTTGCTTAATGAATTACCTCCATAAGGCTCCATTGATTTAAATAACGATTTTACCTTGCAGAACGAATTTGGTAACGAAAAATGTAATAACACGTTTTCTGTTCAGTTGGAGGTTGGTAGCTTTCGTGAGCAGTTGTGTATAATTGCTATCAATTTTTTTTTAAATTTTGCTTTACAGTGATTTATCATTATAATATCATTAATTAATATAGTGAATAAATAATAATTAATGCTTTTAAGCATTATTAGTGCTAAATAAAGTTAATTACAGTGCATATAATAAAGATAAAAAGTTAATTACAGTGAACCAAGTGGGCTTACGAATTCAGGGTTGTGGAGTCGGAGTCGTGGAGTCGGAGTCGTGGAGTCGGAGTCGTGGAGTCGGAGTCGTGGAGTCGGAGTTGTGGAGTCGGAGTCGTGGAGTCGGAGTCGTGGAGTCGGAGTCGTGGAGTCGGAGTCGTGGAGTCGGAGTCAGAGTCAAATTTTTACAATGTGTGGAGTCGGAGTCGAATTTTTACAATGTGTGGAGTCGGAGTCAGAAAATTTTGAACCGACTCCACAACCCTGCTTACGATAACACATGTTGTTACAATAATACAACATAATTGCTCACTATTAAATTTTAATTTATTAGCTTTATAAGTGTATAAAACGTGTAGTCATGGCCCCTAAAAGACCTTCATCATCTGCTAATACTCCAAAGAAATCCAGGAAAACTATCAGTCTCCAGATGAAGCAGGACATTATTAAAAAAAGTGAATCTGGAACGAGCACCAAAGATCTTGCTGCTGAATATGGATTGTCTGCCAGTACAGTTTCGACGATTTTTAAGAAGGAAGAAATTATGAAAACTAAAGTAAGTGATGCTACAAGTAGATTTATTAAAGGAAGGGAAGCTATTGCTGAAATGGAGTGTGTTTTACTGATATGGATTAGAGAAAAGGAAATGAAGGGGGAATCCATTACTAAGGCATTCAATAGTGACAAGGCAGTGCAAATATATGAACAAATTAAGGAATCCCTTCCAGCATCAGTTGAAAGATATGAATCATTCAATGCAAGTCGTGGGTGGTTTGAAAATTTCAAGAGAATGTCAGGAATTAAGAACATTATAAGGCATGGTGAGGCTGCGAGTGCTGATACTGAGGGAGCAAAGGAATTTAAAAATAAAATAGAATTTGCAGAACTTGTTGAGGAGGAGGATTATTTGCCTCAAGTTTTTAATGCCGACAAAACTGGCCTATTTGGAAAAAGCTACCAAATAGGACCTACATTACTAGAGGAGAGTCCAAACTGCCTGGCCATAAACCAATGAAAGACTGGTTTACTTTACTTATGGCTGGGAATGCATCAGGGGACCTGAAGATTAAGCCTATGCTTGTGTATCATTCCCAAAATCCCAGGATATTCAAGCAGGAGGAGGTGAACCCATCTACTCTTGGGGTGTTTTGGCGACACAATAAAAAGGCATGGGTGACAAGAACCCTATTTAATCAGTGGATTGTGGAAGTTTTTGGCCCTACAGTGCAAAAATACCTGGAGACCAATAAATTCCTTTAAAGGTCTTATTGCTTCTTGACAATGCTAAGGCCCATGACCCAGATCTGGACAAAATTGTCAAGACAAGTTTCAGCTTCATTACTGTGAAATATCTGCCTCCAAACACAACATCACTGCTCCAACCTATGGACCAGCAGGTTATTTCAAACTTCAAGAAGCTATACATGAAGTTCATGTTTGCTCAGTGCCATAATGCAACCTCCAGTGAAGATTCTGTAACCTCAACACAGTTCTGGAAGCAGCATTACAACATTTTGGAGGCTGTCAAGAATGTTGTGAGAGCATGGAGAGAAGTCTCAACAATTTGCATGAACTCTGCCTGGAAGAAGTTGTGGCCATCTGCTGTGCATGATTTTGAAGGTTTTCAACAGATGAACCAAATGTAGAGGCTGAAATTGTCCAGTTTGGTCAAGACATGGGCCTTGAAGTCAATCAAGAGGACGTTGAAGAACTTCTTACAGACCATGCAAAGGAGTTGACTGCACAAGACCTTCTGGAGTTGGCCAAGGAATCAGAGTCAGGGTCAGATGCTGGTGAGGAGGATGATGAAAGAGAAGAGAAAATAACTTCTGCTGAAGTCAAAGAATTAATGTTACATTGGGGCAAGGTGAAGGCCATTGCAAGCAAGCACCCTAATGTTGAAGTTACTGAGCTTGCTATCTATCATTTCGAAGACAAAGTCCTGCCATATTTCAGGGAATTTGCAGAAAGCAAATAGAAACAGAGAAAAATTGACAGCTACTTCAAGACTACAACAGCCCCCACTGCTTCAACTTCAACATCTTCTGTGGATGTGGTTGATCCTGATGACCCTCAACCAGGTCCAACTGGCAATAGGACACCCAGGGAGAATCATTTGACCTCCCAGATGTCCTAATGGAAAGAGATTCTCCTTCCAGAAACCATTAATTCCCATCCTCCTCCAAGCCTCATCTCCAGCCAACTCAAGCTCATCACCTCCAAGACCAAGGTAAATAAAAATATTTTTATTTTTAACTTTAATTTATTTATTTAGCATGTTTATTTAAAATATATACATAGAATAACATTAATATAACAATAAGAACACATTACACTAAAAAAACTTTAAAAAATGGGTAAACAAGCGCAAAAAGGGTCAAAATTTGGGCTCTGGAACGAATTACTGAAAATCCCATTGAACTAATGGCCTCACTGTACAAATTGACAACTATAACATCCTCCGAGCTGACAGAACAGTGAGACGTAAAGGAGGATGTGCTATTTACACACGCGAAAGGCACACAGCAGAAATGGCTATAAGTACCTCAAACAACTACGTAGAATGTGTAGCAGCAAAAACTGAAAAATTAAATATGGTACTAATTGTAATGTACAGACCCCCAAACACCAACCTCAAAATTTTCAGATTCTATTACAGAGGTAAGAAACTTAGCAAAATATCTACACTCTCTAACCCAAAATATTTTTCTCTGTTGTGATATTAATTCCCCATTCATGAAATACAGGGTGTACATAAAGTCAGGATCTATTTTGGTGAAATAATTATTTTTTCTATTTTTCTTTTCAGAAGCCCTTAGAATGAATACAGAAGAGCGTGTGGCAATAGTAATTTGGCGAATCGAGGGAAAGAAATACAATGACATCAGAGAGAAGTTTCGAAGGAGATTTCATAAGCTGGGGCCAATAGACAAGACAATACAAAAATTGGTGAACAAATTTAAACGAACAGGATCTGTAAATGATGAAGCAAGATCAGGATGACCGTGTATGTCAGATCTTACCGTGAATGCAGTACGCGGAATTATCACTGAGGAGCCACGTACGTCCATTCGTGCTGCATCACACAGACTCGGCCTCCCAACGTCATCTGTGCACAAAATTCTGAAAGTTAATTTGCAGAAGAAAAGCTATCATTTGCAGGTTTTACATGAGGAAGATTTCCCTCGACGAAGTGTGTGTGTGCTGATCTCGTAGAACAAATCTGGAGTGGTAATTTAATGGACAACATTCTCTTTAGTGATGAAGCCACTTTCCATACATGTGGAAAAGTAAATCGCCATAACTGTCGAATTTGGGCAGATGAAAGACTGAGTGATTTCATCCAAAATTGGGAGAGAGACTCACCTAAAGTTAATGTCTGGATGGGTTTAACAAAATCTAAGGTTTATGGTCCTTTTTTCTTTGCTGAAGCTACAGTTACAGGACTTATTTATCTGGACATGTTGCAGCAATTCCTTGAACCTCAGCTGATTGGGGATAGGATTGTTAGTACCGTCATCTATCAACATGATGGTGCTCCTTGTCACTATGCCAAAATTGTTCAGGATTATCTAAATGGACGTTTTCCAAATCGCTGGATCAGACGTGGAAGCAACAGACCTTGGCCAGCGAGATCACCAGATTTAACCCCTTTAGATTTCTTTGCATGGGGCTTTATCAAATCACACGTCTATCAGACAAAGATTACGAGTCTTGAAAACTTACGTACACGTATACAAACTGCTGCAGATAACATAACCCCGCAAATGCTCCAGAATGTGTTTAGAAATGCTGCGGAACGATTTGAGCTGTGCAGGGATACTGATGGGTGTCACGTCGAATCCTACTCTTAATTATTTAATAAATGTTACCACTTTATCATTTTATGATTGAATTCCATATAATTTCCAAGTGCTTCACAAAAATAGATCCTGACTTTATGTACACCCTGTATAAAAGGATAGAAAAAAATATATGTATACACCAGGACAAGGGGGGCACACGAGAAGACCAGGAGCAGGTAAAAATGCTACTAGCTTTAGCTGATGAATTTGTGTTAACACAAGAAATAACAGAAAACACAAGAAAAATCAACTGCCTAGATTTGGTATTCACAAACAACAGTAATCTAATTGATAATGTAGAAATATCCCCAACTATGATATCAGATCACATCATCAGTGAAATAATAACTAACTTAAAGGCAACGGGAAAGGAAAGAACATGCACAACAGAAAGAAGCAAATTTGAAATTTTTAATTTTCACTCCAAAGCTATAAACTGGGAAGATGTGACATCCAGCGTGGAAGTAATAGATTGGAAAACCATTTTTGAGGCCAAGACAATGGAAGAGATGCTAATGACATTAGAGGGGAAGACATTAGAAATTGGAGAGAAACATGTCCCAAAGATACAACAAAGAGGAAAGAGAAGCAGGTTCGAAAGACAAAAGAGGGCATTGTTCCGAAAGAGAGAGAGTGACTGCAAAATTAAGTAATTGTAAAGATAACATCAGAAAAATATTAAATGATAAACTACAAAGTATCGATGTCGTCATACAGGAACTAATCGAGAAGTATACAGAAAAAGAAGATGACACTATAGAAGCGATAAAGGCTAACTCAAAGTACTTCTATAATTTTGCAAAAAGAAAGTCGAAAAACCATGCAACTATTGGACCTTTAAAAAATGAGAACAGTGATCTATCTGATGATCTAACAGAAGTATCTGAAATATTAAGAGCTCAGTATGAATAATCTTTCAGTATCCCAAAAACTGACAAATTGATATGTGATAGAAACACGTTCTTTGAAGAAGAACCACAAGGGGAAAGTATAACGGATTTCAACTTTACAACGGATGATATTACACAAGCCATAGGGAAACCAAAAACACACACAGCGGCATGACTGGATAAATGGAATGCCACACTGATCAAAAACTGCAAGAATGAAATTGCTGAGCCCCTTTACTGGATATGGAGACAATCATTAGACACTGGAGAAATACCGGGCATCCTGAAGAGCACGAACATAGTCCCAATATATAAAGGAGGAGATCGATCCGAGGCCAAAAACTATAGGCCAGTGTCACTTACATCTCATCTCACTAAAATATTTGAAAGAATAATTAGACAGAAAATCTATGACTTTTTGGAAACTCAGAAAAAATTCAATGATAACCAACACAGATCTCTACAAACTGACATAAACAAAACCTACAAGTGGATGGAAGACAACAATATGAAGTTTAACACCAAGAAATTTCAGCTATTACAGTATAGAAAAAGAGAAGACCTAAAATCCATGGAATATTATACCCCAAATAGATAGGAAATTCAGAAAAATTCCAGAGCAAAAGATTTAGGGGTTGTAATGACAGATGATGCAAAATTTGAAACACAAAATAAGATTGCAGTAAACAGAGCAAAGAGAATAGCGGGTCAGATATTGAGAACCTTTAAATGAAGGGACAGGAATGTAATGATTCCTCTACTTTCAGTGAAAACCCTGATAATACCGAAATTAGAATACTGCTCGGTCCTAACATCCCCATATAAAAAAGAAGACATTAGACAGCTGGAGGGGACCCAAAGAAGTTTCACAGCCAAGATCAATGGGTGCAAAGAACTAAATTACTGGGAAAGGTTACGAGAACTAGACCTATATTCACTGGAAAGGAGAAGAGAGAGATACACCATTATTTACACTTGGAAAATAATGGCGAAACTAGTCCCTAATCTTACTCTGAATCCCATAACTCCCCAAACAACAGTGGAAAGTAGAAGCAGTAGACTGTGTCGTATTCCCAAATTGAAGGTGAGACAGGGAACATCCTTAACCCGAAAGAAAATAGTTTTGTAGTGAGAGGACTAAAACTGTTTAATCAGTTGCCCAAAGACCTAAGAAACACAAAGGGAGTTGCAGTGGAAATCTTCAAAAGAAGACTAGATGCCTGGCTCAGAACAATCCCCGATGAGCCGGGCGTACCTGGCAATGTGAGATGGAGAGTGCAAGAATCCAACTCACTACTTCACCAGGCCAACTCAAGAGGAGAGGCAACAAGCTTGACCTTCGCGAAATGAGAAATCATCGTGCAGAACCTTTGTAAGGTTGTAAGGTATGGTATGGGATCAAACTCAGAATGGTCCCCTGAAGATTTTTATGATATACACAAACTGTGCATTGAACAAGGAACTCTTCTGGAAAATTAAATCCACTGAAAAGTGGAGGCTGAATTTTGCCAGTTGAGGTTTAAGTTTTAGTTTTTGGTTGAAAATACAATAGTTACCCCTTTTTTTTTTATGTATTCAATCTGACATGAATGCAGTGAGTCTTTTGCTTATATCGAGGTTCTGAATATAGTAGGCTGGATCCTATCTGCTTTGCAGATAGCTGGCGAGGGAAGCTATATTTTTGGGGCCTCTTTGCGAGTGACCCATTGCCCACATTGGGCTATCATCATAAAAAAAAAACTAGTGTTTGTCATATACCATTAACTTTTTCAGACTATAGTAGATTTAAATTTCCCACAAGAGTTCCTGGTTTCATGTACGGTCTGTGTGTGTGTGTGTGTGTGTGTGTGTGTGTGTGTGTGTGTGTGTGTGTGTGTGTGTGTGTGTGTGTGTGTGTTACAGTTGTCCCTTGACATTCGCGACTTTGACTATCCACGAGGTCCTCCATTATCGTGTTCATTATTGTGTGTTTGGTGAGAAGATCGTCAACGACATTGTGAGCATTGCAAAGCAAGTCGGTGGTGAGGGCTTTGCCGACATGGAGGGGGATGAGGTGGAGGAGTTAATTGATGCGAATGCAGCAGAGCTCACCGATGAGGACTTGCGTGAATTGACAAAATCAGCCGACGAAAAGGAAGATGACAACGAAGCATTTTTGATGAAATTAAAAGAAAAAAGAAGCAAACGGAGATCACAATGTATTTCACGCCTGTCCGACCTTTGACACCAGCTCCCACCACCACTGCCACCACCTTTCCCACCCCTTCCGCCAGTCAGAGCGAAGCAGCAATGCCCACTGAGCCTACAACACCTTCTCCCTCCTCCGTTATCGCTGTATGACTCGGATGAAGATGTCGATGATCCACCCCTTCCTGATCTCCAGTAGCTTCATCATGCCGTACAGTACCCTCTTCTCATCAGTATTCATCAACTCATCGTACTGTACGGCAAAAACTCATCATCATCACCATCATCGTATAGGGGGGCATCAAGTATTCGCGAAAATTTGACATTCGCGACCGCACTTGGAACGTAACATGGCGAATGTCAAGGGACAAATATATATATACAGTCAACCCTCGTTATAACGGACTAATAGGGGGGAAAGGTGTCCGTTATAGCCGATTGTCCGATATAACCGACGGTACTGGTAACCTACGGTATACGTATACGATACGGTAATGGAGATACTATATACAGTACTGTGCACTGTCTGCTGAACACGATACATGATAAATGATACAGAAAATAATGAAATATAATAAAAATATAAAAGTTAGCTTGTCCTTGGCCTTACGAATGTTGGAAACAGTTTGCTTTTCCATGCCATACTCCGTGCACACCTTGGCCACCGAAGCACCCACCTCTAACTTCTTGATTAATTCCAGCTTCTGGGTCACCGACAGGGTCACATGCTTCTTCTTTTCCTGGTTAACGTCGCCAGTGGTGTTTGGTTTATCCAATATCCACTCTAACAGGGTCCGTTATAGCGAGGATGTCATTAGACGAAAGCGCTTGAGCACCATTTTATGTTTCCTTTCCTTCGTGGTTTTATTCATCATATATATATATGCAAATAACTGCAATGACCGCGCAGTATATAAATGAATAGAAACGACATAAGTATTAAGGAACGTTTCTGCACACGAGGAGGAGAGATAACGAAATAATGAAAAATGAGGCGAACCGCCTGGGAATCGAACCCAGGGCCTTCCAATTGCCGGTCGGACGCTCTACCATTATGCTACGGACCTCACTCAATCACAAATCGAAATTCTCCCAAATAGGGCAGAAACCAATGCCCTCAGAGAGCACCCTCGCAAATCGTGAATATGCGCAAATAACTGCAATGACCGCGCAGTATATAAATGAATAGAAACGACATAAGTGTGCAGAAACGTTCCTTAATACTTATGTCGTTTCTATTCATTTATATACTGCGCGGTCATTGCAGTTATTTGCGCATATTCACGATTTGCGAGGGTGCTCTCTGAGGGCATTGGTTTCTGCCCTATTTGGGAGAATTTCGATTTGTGATTGAGTGAGGTCCGTAGCATAATGGTAGAGCGTCCGACCGGCAATTGGAAGGCCCTGGGTTCGATTCCCAGGCGGTTCGCCTCATTTTTCATTATTTCGTTATCTCTCCTCCTCGTGTGCAGAAACGTTCCTTAATACTTATGTCGTTTCTATTCATTTATATACTGCGCGGTCATTGCAGTTATTTGCGCATATTCACGATTTGCGAGGGTGCTCTCTGAGGGCATTGGTTTCTGCCCTATTTGGGAGAATTTCGATTTGTGATTGAGTGAGGTCCGTAGCATAATGGTAGAGCGTCCGACCGGCAATTGGAAGGCCCTGGGTTCGATTCCCAGGCGGTTCGCCTCATTTTCATTATTTCGTTATCTCTCCTCCTCGTGTGCAGAAACGTTCCTTAATACTTATGTCGTTTCTATTCAATATATATATATATATATATATACCGGTGTATATATATATATATATAATTAGGGTGGTTCACAACAGCGTTTTTTTGAATTTTAAATTCAGTCACATCTGCCCTTATTCTATTCCCAACAAGAATAAACATGCCAATTATCTTGCTCTAGGACCTTTTTATGCACTCACTCAAAATGAAACAATTTGAATAATGACTTGACAATTTATGACTGGAACATTTATTGAACAAGGATAATAATGATTGACAATTTATGACTATATATATATATATATATATATATATATATATATATATATTATATATATATATATATATTTAGGAGAAAATCCAATGACAAGGAGGAATGTAAATGCCATCATGTCATTTACATTCTCCTTGTCATTGGATTTCTCCTAAATATTAAATTGAAGCTTTGTAGAAGCAAACCGCATGACTATATATATATATATATATATATGAAATTATAACAGTGGAACAAATAATGCACACAGTTGAAGATCTTTAGGTCTTCTTGAGACCAGTTTTAGTCGGCTCTTTGAATTCCTTGTGGTGCTGAGTGACTGCGCGGAGAAGGTACTGCTTTTGCCCTTCATCCTTCATGATTGTGCTATTGAAAGCCTTAATGAGCACAACTCCTCTTTCTGCGCAATTGTTAACCACTGCCATCTTCTCTACATGTTCCTTCATTCCTTGGTAAGCTGGATCTATGTTCCAATCATTTGGTGTCTTGGACAGGAATGATTGCGCCTGTTCACTTCCGTGCTGCATGACGAGGTTGAAGAAGATTGCTGAACGTTTGGTGGCATAGAATTCCAAGGGATTGCTCGAGGAGAATGTTTTTCCATCCACGCGCTTGAGTCCTTTTCTTTTTTTGGGAACAGCTACAATGTTGTGAGCAATCCTCTCCTCCGTAGATGCGTGAACTCGAGGATCAGAGTGCCAAGGGGATTAAGTGCTCGGAAATTAACCACAAATGGCGCTTCATCGCGGCAAATGCTACGTCGTTCGTCTTTCATGGGTGAGCTTTCAGTTGGCGCAAGAAAGTGAGGTCATTCAATGGAGCCATGTATGCAACACTGGCCTCGTTCCAGTAGCAGCCATAAAGGAGCGTGATAAACAGGCTTAGTTCCTCGATGTTCTGTTTCTCGGTCTGAAGCAAGGTGAATTGATCTCTGAATAGGAACACCTTCAAGCATGACTCCAGATTCCTGGGATCTTGGGAGCATTGCTCCAGTAAATTTGACCATGAGAAAAAGTAAATTTGGGTTTGGGTTTTGTTCATCTGCTAGACGTTATGCAATTTTTTTGCGTATACGTTCTTGTACAAACCAATTTTTTTAAATTACAAATTTAGTTATTTTAAGTTTAGTTGGTAATTCCATATTTAACAATTATTTTTATTTTTTGTTAAGCTTCAATGTTTTGATAATTAAAATTTTATTAAAACGTATATTTTTTTAATATAAAATTATCAGGATTGGACTATGTTCCATTGATCTCGGCCAGGTTTGATAAATTGGCCAGATAATTACTTGTGCGGTTTTAAGTAATCCACCATGACTCTAGAATTGAAAAGTTTAGTTAAGTTTAAACTTACTTTTACTTACTTTAACTTACCTACTTTTACTTACTCTTCCTTACTTTTACTAGGTTTAAAGCACTTACTTTTACTTACTTTCATTGTACTATATTTACTTACTTTTACTCACTTTTACCATACTATATTTACTAACTTTTACTTATTTTGTATTTTTTCAGGTAGTCAATAATCAATAATGGATCCTAATATTGATGAAGTTGGAGAGAAAAGTGAGGGTGTTAAAAGGGGTTACTTTTGTGGTCAATGCAAGAACAAATATTCAAAGAAGCAAAACTGGGAGGAACATTTTAATTCCAAAAAAATATTTGTTACAATACAAGAGGTCCCAGAGTTTGGGCCCACACTTAGATATTGCAGTAAAGAAATACCAGGATGAAGTGCAGCAAAGAGATACGGCAAAGCAGTCATTTAGTTTGTTCACAAAATGTGCTAGTGCTAGACCTCAGAAAAATGAACCAACTTCATCCATCAACTGCTAATCTAGAAAATGAAACTTTTTCACTAGATGTTTCACAGACTGAAGAAAGTGCTTCTCCTCCACCTAAGAAACAAAAGGTAAGTGAGGAATCTGCGCATCAGACTAACAAAACTGCTTTAGAGGAATTTGAAAATTCCCAAATCCAGAAGACATTGAATGCAATTTTGCGCCTAACAAAAGAAACTCACCAAGCTGTTGTGGTTAATAAAGAGAAGAGTGAAAATATGCCTTCAAGTTCAAGTGTTGCATCCAAATCTAATAAAGCAAAAAGCAACAAATTTGACATTTCCATAGCCCATTTAAGCAAGTGTAAATCAATACATTGCTGCTGCAATGAATAAATAAACTTAAGGTGAGTTATAAACTGTACATTATTGTATTATTATGTTTAGCTAAAACAATTTGTAATTGGTATGTCGTCAATTCAAGAGTTTACTATCATTAACTTATCTAGTGGTGTAAAAAAAAAGTAAATTCAGAGCTGTGCTCCAGTAAATTTTTTCAAATCTGGAGTCATGACACCTTGAGCGTGTAAATGGCCTTGGCCATCAATCGCGCATGGTGCATGGCTCCAGGGCTTCGAATTCTCACAGGACCGTCAAGCTTCCCTCCCAAGAAAAGGAGGCAGAGAAGCATCAGTTCATCATAGTCATCCCGCTGGCTCTTCTTCTTGACAGCCTCCTTGTAGTAGGAGATCATTTCCTTCCTCTGCTCTGCTGTTTCAATGAACAGGCTGTCGGGTGCACTCTCGAACTTGCTGCGATCAATGAAAACCCAGTGCTGCTTGAAGCGCTTGAATAGGCCAATTTCAGGTCCACTGGATGTTCCGAAACAAGCACCGAAGGCTGCAGCAAGGACGACTTCTACCACGTGGTGTCGGCAAGTGATCCACACCAGAGCAATACCCAACTCCTTTTTAATGAGAATACAAGCTCCAGCATGAAGTCCCGTGTTGGACGCAGTTGTATCAAAAACAAGACCTCGAACGTTGCCCCTCAAAGACCAGTCGTCCACAAGCTTCAGACATGCCTGAGCCTGAGATGCTCCAGTTGCAGCAGCTACCATTGGAACTCCAAGGAGTTTATCTTCCCTGTTACTGGTTACAAGCACAGCCACACAGTCCACCACCTCTAACACATGGGAGATATCTGTAAGCAGCTTACTATCCCAGTGCAAGAGAAGGGGCTCATGGGTCTTGAAAGTGGCCTGATCTTCGTGGCACACTGCTTCACGTGTACATTGTCTCGCGCGACAAATGGTGCTGCGTGAGATTGACACTTCATCCAAGTTGTGCCCCAGCGATTTAATAGTTGCTGCGACCACTGCCATTCCTTTCCTGTCACTGATGTGGCGATCCAAGGCTAAGGAAATGTCAGGCGTGATCATAGACTTCAATCGCTTAGGAGTGGAATGTTTTCGTGCTGACTCCTTAAAAACTACAGTATCTGAATCTGATGATTCAGATGTGCTTGAACTAGAAGCCTCCAGTTCTCCCTGGGACCATCTCGCATCCACCTCGCGCTTGGCCTTCTCCTCTCGGTTCATCTCCGCCTCACACCGAATCCTCTTCCTCACTTGTTGGTCAGCCATTTTCTTGTCAATCGGGCCAAAGCTGGAGGAAGTGGGATTATTGAGCTGAGCGACAAGGAAGTTCTTGTCCTCCTCATTCATCATGGTCTCAAGGGCATCATGACGTGAAAGATCGAACACATCATCAAGGTCTCCGCGAAATATGTCCTTCATTCTGTAGGATGGGAAATTCTTTGTGCGGTTCTTCTTCAGCCCCTTGTATTGCTCGTACAGTTTCAGGAGCTTCTTCTCAGCGTATCTGGTATCTGTCATTGGAACGTTTGCTTTTGTCCAAAATGGGATCAAAGCCTCAATGGTCATCACCGCACTGTTATATTCTATCTTCCTCTCCTCCAGATGGTGGAACATGAATTTACGGAGGACTTGAAGCTTGGTAGGGAGTCCTGCATTAGTTAACTTCTCCTCCGCCTTCCCTAGTAACCACACCTCACTACTAGACCGTGTTTTTGATTGCTTCGGCAGCATTTCTACACATTCCTACAAAAGAAGAAGCCAAATTTAGTCATACTATAGTAATCAGTCATTAGTGAGATACGTCATGCATGATTGAGCGACCTCTTAACAACACTGTAGACCAGAGCTTTCCAAACTTTTAACGTTGGCAACAAACTATCTAAGCATAACAATTTTCACGACATTAATTAATTTTTGTTATCAAATATCAAATATCAGATAATTTTTCAGTAGGTGGTTTATCTTGTAGGCGATTTTGTTGATAGAAAAATAAAAATTTTCAAAATACGAAAAACACTAATGTGTCGCGACACACCAGTTTGGAAAGCTCTGCCGTAGACCAACCATACTTCACACAGTTATTCACACTAAGTGTAGGAACAAAAGCAACAATGACTCAAAAGTGAAATCTCAGATGCTAAATTTTCCCTATGCTTGTGAACCACCCCTATATATATATATATATATATATATATATATATATATATATATATATATATATATATATATATATATGGTGTCCCATAAGTCCGACATCATAGGAGAAATTCATATTTTTCTATTTCTACAAACCATAATTCATATTTTTCTCTTTCTACAGGCCATAATGTCTGTGAGCAAGGAAGAACGAATCCAGATAATTCTACTCATAGGAAATCAGTCAGAGAGAGGCCGCTGCTGAATTTAACAGACTGCATCTAGACCGCGAGCCAATAACACAGAGTTGTGTTAGGAGACTTGTTGCAAAGTTTAAGGAAACAGGATCCATAGAAGATAAACCACACAGTGGACCTTCAAGGAGGTCCACTGATGATGATACAGCGACTGCTATCCTAACTCATTTTAACAAAGTCCCAATAAGTCTCTTCGGCGATTGTCCGCCGAGACAGGAGTGTCAAAAAGTAGCATCCATCGCATTCTTCAGGCTCACAAATGGCATCCATATAAACTTCAGATCCTACAGAAATTAAGCAAAGATGATCCCGACTGGCGGATGGAATTTTGTGAATGGACTATGGAACAATATGCTTGGGATGCCAATTTTCTGTCCACCACTCTGTTCAGTGATGAGGCTGTTTTTTATGGAAATGGTGAGGTAAATCGACAGAACACCTGCTACTGGTCTCAAAACAACCCTCACTGGTATACCTCTTCAAAGGAACAAGATGCATCTCGGGTGATGGTATGGTGTGGCATTTGGAAGGATCGCATCATAGACCCCCTCTTTTTCAATGAACATGTCACTGGAGGCACCTACCTATGTATGCTCAAGGAAGAAGCATTTCCCAGTGTCTTGAACAAAGAAGGAAATTTCCCAACATGGTTCCAGCAAGATGGTGCTCCTGCACATTACAGCACCCAAGTAAGGGAATACCTGTACCAACAATTCCCTGGTCATTGGATAGGATGTTGAGGGTCTGTGGAATGGCCAGCTAGAAGCCCAGATCTCACGCCACTAGATTTTTATCTCTGGGGCCACTTGAAAGTGCTGGTATACACAGAGAAAATTAGGTGTTGAACATTTGTAGCAGCGCATTATTGGGGCATGTAACACCATTACTCCTGATATCATTCACCGTGTGCTTGCTGACTGGGTATCACGTCTGAATTTGTGTATTGAAAACAATGGTGGACATATTGAGCACATTCTGTAAATAAAAGCATTTGTTTTGCCTTTTTTTATTATTTTTCCTATGATGCCGGACTTATGGGACACCATATATATATATATAACGGTCACACATGTTTCAATCTAAGTGCGAATAAAAGTGGTATTATAGTGAAAATCCTGCAACTAATAAATTTTAAGCAATGCCAGTACCTGACTGAATATCTAGTGCACACTGATAGTTCTTTTTAAGTGGGGAAATTACAGTGTATGTCATAAAAAAATGAAAGAATAGAAAGAGACTTAATCTATAAAGTGTTTTTCAAGTGTTTCATTTGAAGGAAATTAGATGCCCATTTTTAGGTTGAAACAATTTCTATGACTATCCCCCACAGCCACACTCCCAGGCACCAATCAGTGAGAATACAGAAAGTGCCACATCCCCGGGAGTAACAAAGAAAACTTTCCCTCACTCAGTTTGAGTCATAATCCCTCCACCCTTCACACTATCCTTTTGAGTCAGATTTCACTCACCAATTTTTACTTTCTAAAAGTAACATGGAAATGGTTAATGAATTTTGACAATGCTGCAATTCCTGCAATATGACATAATTAAGTGATTCTAAGGCAATTAGATGTGATTTCTGCCAATTCCTTTTCGACTTCAATTGCCTGAAATGGAAAGACGAAGATATCTCTTTAATGACAAGTGCCAAGCAACTGAATGGAATGAAATACTTTTGTGAAAGATGTATGACTGAAATAAACTCATTTATGGTTTATAAAGCAGAAAGAGACTAAGAAGAAGCCAAAGAAGAAACTGTGAATGATGTACAGAGAAGAACAAATGAGGAGACAAAGAAAAGTAAAGCAAAAGTAAAAAGAATACCAACACAAAGAGGACGAAAATATGACTGGAACAGAGGCACAAAAATTATGACAATATAAGTACTTGAAACATAAATAGCAAAACAAGAAAGAAATGTAAATAGCAAAAAACAAGAAGGCAACTATGAAAACAGACTGAAGTTATCTTCAAATAAGGAGCTCAAACAATCATCAAAAACAAATGCCTCAAGTAAAAATGGAGAAGGAACTGTATGCAGATACTATGTAAGAGGCAATTGCAGATATAAGGGAGACCAGTGTATATATGAGCACCCAACTAGGTGCAAATTCTACTATAATAATGGTTACTGTAAATTTGGTGGCAGCTACAAATTCTACCACCCTGCCACTTGCAAAAATTACGCTAAACTGCTAAACCATGGGCTATGCCATATTTCTGATTTAACCTGCAAAATAATGCCAAAGTATTCGCATGAAGACGAGTTATTAATAAAATATTGTTCGCTAAAAAAAGGTTTGGGAGCATGAAAATTACACAGTTTCTGAAAATAACCCATGGACTGGAGCTGGTTTGAATTATATTATAGACAAAGTGAAGGAAACTGGTGATGTAGAGCGTGGAAAGGGTAGTGGGAGGCCTAGAATGGCTCAAACACAAGTAAATATCAATCTTGTAGGTACAAGAATATTCAGTCAAGAAGAATCTGAGGCAAATTTAACACCAAAGGAAATAGCCATGGAAATAGAAATATCTGACAGAAGTGTTCAGCAAATAGCAAAATTTGACCTAAACATGAAGGCATACAAACGAGTTTCAGTACAAGCTTTGGTGATTATTCATTTTTACACCCAGTCTGTTTTATGATGAGAAACTTTTCTCGTCAATTTTGAGATGTTTTGCATGAATCTGCCATCCATTTCTTGTGTAAATGCGTAGTTTTCGAGATATCATCTCAAAAACTACGCATTTGCACAGGAAGCGGATGGCAGTTTTGTACAAAACACCTCAAAATTAACCAGAAAATTTGCTCTCATCACTTTCATTTAAACTAACGATAATATCATGACTTAACCTAACCAATCATCAAGGGCATTCAGTCGACCTAACCAGGCATTCAATTAACCTGACTGGGCATTCAATTAACCTGACTGGGCATTCAATTAACCTGACTGGGCATTCAATTAACCTGACTGGGCATTCAATTAACCTGACTGGGCATTCAATTAACCTGACTGGGCATTCAATTAACCTGAACTGGGCATTCAATTAAACTGACTGGGCATTCAATTAAACTAACTGGTTAATATTGGTTATTTCACCTAAATATCTTCTGATCTTTTCGTATTAGGCACTCTCTATCACATTTCAGGCAAGTTAAGGATGAAAGAGTAATGCCGTAATTGATAAAACATCCAATCCTTTGTCTTCCTCTAGGGCACAATACGAATCAAGTTCTCAGTCGAAATCACACAAATGGCACATCATAATTCTATCACAAGCACCACCAAACTGAATCCAATTAGAAAAAAAAAAAATAGCCAGAACAAAAACCAACAAACTAGTTAAGTCGCAGAGTAGCGAAAAAATAGCTCAATCAGGAAAAATATTTTATGAAAAAAATTACATTATAGCCAAAACAGGAAATATATTTTAGTAAAAAAAAGTACATTTGAACAAATTTGCACAACATAAGATATATATTTCCTTAGTCAGTTTTGAATGGCAATTCAATATATTATGCTGTTTAAACAGCGCGTGAGTGGGTGAGAAGACAAATATTAACCCAAGCTTTAACTGACATTCATAAGCAAAATCACTTGCTATGTTGCCAACAATTACTCATTAGATTTTCACCACACACAGTTCGTATGGTATGGTTTAATGATGAGAAAATATTTACAGTTAGTAAACCAATTAATAAACAGAATGATCGTGTATATGCCATTGTCACAAGGAAACATGATATAACACCTGAAAAAGAAACGGCTGTAATGGTCGGTGCAGCATTTTCAAAACTCGGAAAGACAAGGATAGTTTTTGTAGAACCAGGAATACGAATGGATTCGGAATATTACTGTCATCATGTTTTTGTTACGTATTTCCAAGATATTAGATAAATATGCGGTGATAACTTTGTTTTCCAGCAAGATGGTGCACCTTGTCATCGCGCTAGAGCCACAGTTGATTACCCGAGCCAAACAGCCCCTGATTTCATAGAACCTGCAATGTAGCCAGCCAACATCCTAGATTTAAATCTGTTGGACTACTCAGTGTGGGAAGCACTAAAAGAAAAGGCTTACCACCCTAGTCATCAAATCTGAAATGTTCAACAACTTAAGAGCTACAATTGTAGACAAATGGCATAGCATATTACAACAATTTCTGAACAGTGCTATCGACAAGTGGCAAATGCGTCTTGAGCTCTGTTGGGATAATGACAGAGGGCATTTAGAACAGCTCTTGTCATGACATCTAAGATAAGTGGTCTCATACTGAAAAAATGTTAAGTTAAGTTTGTTTACATTATTTGTTTAAAATATACATTTAAAATAGTGGCCTTTTTTTTTTTTTTTTTTTTTTGCCATACCTGGTGTGTGTGTGTGTGTGTGTGTGGTTTTCCTACCCAGTGTGACAGTTACACGGTTTCATTGGAAAGCCCAAATAAAAGTGATATTACAATAAAAATCCAGCAGTTAATCCTTTTTAAGTGGTGCCAATTTTTGAGTGAATATTCAATGAACACAGTCGTATTGCCTATTTAAGTGGTGAAATAGCAGCATTTGTTGAAATAAAGCAAATAAGATTAAAGCAACTTAATCTATACAATCTATTACGAGTGTTTTCTCTCAGAGGAAATCTAACTGCCCATCAAAAGGCAATATCCCTCAGTTATCCCCTGCAGTACACTCCAGGGCACCAATCAGTGAGAATCTACAGCATGCCACATTCCCCATCCCCCACCCCATGGAACAACGGGAAAAACTTTTCCTCCCTCATTTCTAAAGTCAAGTCAAATACCCCACTTAAAAATTACCATTTTGAGTTAATATTTCGAGCACAATCATTTACATACCATTAGAAACATGGCAATGGTAAATCAATTCATACAACCCTGTGGATACTGTAAAAAAAGAAACATATGAATCAAAAACAATTCGCTGTGATCTTTGCCAGACCTTAATCAAATTTCAATGCCTGAAATGGAGCAACGAAGAAGTCTCTTGTATAATGGGTGCTAAACAAGTGAACGGAATCAAGTTCTTCTGCAAAAGCTGCATAATCAAAAAAACTCTTTCACAGTTTTTAAAGCAGAACAAGACCATGAGGAAAAGGCAAAAGAGGAGCTTATGAATAGTGAACAGAGGAAAGAAATAGAAGGAACGAAAATAGTACAAGAGGAAACTGCGAAAAGTGAACAGGAAAAGAAAATAGCAAAAGCAGAAATAATAGAAATAAAAGAAGCACCAACAGAGGCACAAAACCAAATCCTATTGCATTAGCAGCAATAGGAAAAAACAAGTAGACAATAAAGAAACCATACTGAAACCACCAAAAACAACGGCCCCAAGTAAAAATGGGGAAGAAAATATATGTAAATACTATGTGAAAGGAATATGCTGATATAAGGGAGGAGAATGTATTTATGAACACCCTCCTGTGTGCAACTACTTCTACAATAATGGTCACTGCAAATTTGGTGGAAAATGCAAATTCTACCATCTGGACATTTGCAAGACCTACACAACATATGGAACCTGCCACTATGGGAGAAAATGCTATTACCATCATCTCCCAACAAGTTCAAAGGACAAAGGAGAAGTCTCAAATGACAACAGAAGGAATGCAAGAAAAAAAATTTGTACCCAAATAGCAAACAAAACATACACAGCACACAAAATTTTTTTCAACATCTCAGACACAATACAGCTGCTAAGTCTTATACAGCACATGCAGCTGACACAGCTGGGAAGCCTCGAGCCAGACTGCTACATGGCAAGAAGCTACCAGAACAGGTAGGTGGGAATGGATCCATCTCAGATGACCACAAGGCCACAAAACATGCGATATCAAAGGACAACAAACTTAAAATGCACAAGGGGCAATGCAAAACAAAGAACAAACATTGTCCTGGCAAATATTCAAGGAATAAAACCGAACAATTCACAAAGTTTTGTACCTGAAAGGTTTTATGATGAAACAAGGGTGGACATCGCATGTCTCACAGAAACACATCTTAAAGACTGCCAAGGAAACTGCGAACACTGTATCAATAAGAAAAAATTGCATATCGATGGTTTCAATGGAAACCCTTGCAGTGAAAATAGAGAAAATAAACGTGGTACTGATAGTCATCTATAGACCTCCAAACTCTCCAAATGAAAAATTTTCGGATGCCATTGATGATATCAGAATCCTAATAAAGTCCTTAAACTCTCCATCCCCTAATATAATACTCTGCAGCAATTTTAATTTCCCATTTATAAAATACAAAAAGGCGGGTAGAAATATATTTATACAAGATAAGGGGGGCACAAGAGAGGACCAGAGCAGGCAAAACCACTGATGGCTCTCACAAACAAGTTTATACTGACACAGGAGATAACAGAAAATACCAGGAAAAATAACTGCCTGGATCTGTATTCACAAATAACACGAACTTGATTGCTAATATAAAAATAACTCCAACTATTATCTCAGACCACAATATAATAGAGTTATCATTTAATAGTGATGCACCGGAGCTCTGGCTCTGGCCAAGCAGGAGTTCCGGCCATTTTAGAAAACTTCCTGCTCCGGCTGGAGGTCTCACTAAACTCCAGCCTCTGGCCGGAGGTGCCAAGTACACCAAACTCAATTCTGACAACTTTTAGTTTTAATTCTATAAAACTATAAAACCTCATTTCTGCACCTATCCGAATATTTCAGTTCTCAGATGACTGTAGTAATAATTTATTTTATGAGTGATCAGTGATTGTATTAATATTTCAGTTTTCAGTGACTGTAATAATAATTTATTTTATGAGTGATCAGTGATTGGATTAATAATTGATTTGATATAGGCTACTTTACTCAGCAAGACATCATAAGTTTCATAACCTGAGGATATTCTGTTCAATGGGAATTTTTTAGAGAAATTAGCACACACAAAGCATAGAAAGTCGACTTTTATAAAGTTGAAGTTATTAAAGACTTAATAATTTAAAATAGCAGGACTATAATATATAAACCCTAAATAGATGAGCCAATGGACCACACACACATATATATAAATACTGAAATAAATCAAATCAATGGCCGGAGAAAAAAACACTA
This sequence comes from Bathynomus jamesi, assembly GCA_023014485.1. Classification (NCBI taxonomy): domain Eukaryota; kingdom Metazoa; phylum Arthropoda; class Malacostraca; order Isopoda; family Cirolanidae; genus Bathynomus; species Bathynomus jamesi. Next base: position 84,794 of record JAJOZX010011439.1, read on the forward strand.
AGCTGGAGGTTCCAGCCCTCCAGCCTCCAGCCAAAATCTGCCTCCGGTGCATCACTAGTTATCAACAAATATGGCGATAACTTCAAAAGACAATACACATATGGAAGGAAGAACCAAATTTGGGGCTATAAACTTTAACTCCAAGACCATAAATTGGGAAGAAATCAGATCACACATGGCCAAATAGAGTGGAGAACAGTTTGAGAATAAAAACTGAGGAAGTGCTAACAACCTTGGAAGAAAAGAGACTGAGAATTTTTGGAAAAATATGCTCCAAAAGCAAAAGGAAAGAGGAACTAGCTAGAGGCAAAAGAAAAGAATATTCTACAAAAGAGAGATAGTAGTGACAAAGCTAATTGCGGAGACAACAATGCCAGGAAAGTAATACAAGAAAAAACAAGAGAATCAATTAGGAAATACAAACTCTGATAAAGGGCCATACAGAGAGGGAAGAGGAAAAGGCAGAAGAAGCAATAAAGGAAAATCCAAAATACTTCTATAGCTATGTGAAAAGGAAAACAAAAATGTGCACTACTATCAGGCCCTTAAGGAAAGGAAATAATGAAATAACAGATGATCTAAAAGAAATATCTGAAACATTGAGAGCCCAGTATGAATCGGTCTTCGGTACCCCAAAAAGTCTGAACACAGTCTTTGATTTTACCCCAGATGATGTAGCAAGAGCTATAGGACAAATGAAGTCACATTCAGCTGCAGGTCTGGACAAATGGAATGCATTATTAATTAAAAACTGTAAAAATGAAATAGCTACACCCTTATAATGGATATGGAGAAGATCCCTAGACACTGGGGAAATACCAAGCATCTTGAAAAGAGCAAACATTGTCCCTATATATAAAGGCGGGGATAGATCTCAAGCAAAGAACTATAGACCAGTGTCCTTGATGTCCCACCTCACCAAAATATTTGAAAAAATAGAAAATCTATGACTGCTTGGACACATTGGAAAGATTCAATGAAAATCAAACAGATTCTGATCAGGAAAATCATGCCTATCTATCACAACTTATAGAGCATCATAACAATGTCCTAGATGCACTTGAAAGCAATGAAAACTATGATGTCATGTACACGGATTTTGCTAAAGCTTTCAAGAAATGCGATCATGGTATAATAGCATATGAAATGAAACATACGGGAAGAACAGGCAAAGTGGGAAAATAGATCTACAACTTCCTCATAAAACGACTACAGGTGGTCAAAATTCAAGGTGTATCATCATCAGAATCAGAAGTATGCAGCTCATACCACAAGGTACAGTGCTGGCCCCACTCCTGTTCATTATCATGCTAATAGACAGACATAGTGGAGTAAACAGCAACAGTATAGTAACATCATTTGCAGATGAAACAAAGATCAGAAGAAAAATCAGCGATGCAAACAAAGTAGAGGCCTTGCAGAGGGACACAAATAAAATATACAAATGGTCAGAAGACAACAATATGACATTTAACATAAAGAAATTTCAGCTCTTGAGATATGGTAGAAATTAGGAACTTAAAAAGACTGCATATTATGGCTCCAGAAATTTAGGCTGGGCTGAAACTATAATTTTTGTTTGATTTTAATTTATCAGTGACTAACAGTTGGCTTTTGATATAAAAATAAGATTCCTGAAAAAAATAATTGGTGGCTACCAACATGTGTCTGGCCACCCCCATTTTTGTAAAAACATCTAATGCCGCACTAGCAAAATCAGGAAAATGGCAATATCTCTTCTTCTGAACATGCTAGAGAGATGGTTTGCATACCAAAAGATGCAGAATTTGATTTACAACAAATTATTAAGTGTGGTATTTTTTCATAAAACCTTTAGTTTTTGAGTTATTTTAGAAAACTAATGTTTTGGGCCCATAGACCCCCTTTCGACTGAATGTCAACACAATAAAACATTCTCAAGCTGCAAATTGACATGTATTAGTAGTTTCCAATCAGCAATCAAAATCAATCAAAATCAGCCATTTTAAATTCATTGAAAATGCTTTTTGACATTCCAAAATGCCAAACATTAAATTATACAATTAACAAATTGTCATTTTGTCATATTTTAGCATGAAATAATAATCTAGAACAAAATATTTTTAGACACAAAATCTTTCATTAATTTTACGTGATCTAATTTTGTTTCTAATAAGACCATCTCTACGCTCATGACCTACAACAGCCAAGGATGCTCAGTGACAAGCTTGATGTGCCTTTTCAAAGTCTGACTGTGGCACTCGTGATCCAGTTTCAATGCGGTATTAATGATATCACGCAGTTCATCATTACTGAATTCTTTTAATACAGGTGGAACAGTTTCCCATTGGGACATAGCAGACAGCTTGTGGTATGCAGAAGCTTTGAAATTGATGATTGGCTTTCTAAAGACCCTAACATTCTATCTATAGCAGGATATTCATCAGTACCACCTTCATGATCCTCTTCATTCTCATCATCACTTTCAATTATTCCACCTGCAAAATCATTGCTACTACCAGATTCATCATCAAAATCCTATATAACTCCCGTCAGACACAGAACTTTATTGACAGCACACCTCCTCACCTCTTCATCTCATCAGCCAGCATTCCAACTAAAATATTTTCACCATGAGCAAAATAGCTGTTATTGTTTAATACGTCATAACAAATTTCTCTAATTTTCCTGTCAGGGAATTTATTTACTCTTTGGATCATATTGAATAGGTTCTTGACCCATCACTTAGCCTCTTATTAGCCTTGATATTGAACCAACTGTGAAAGTATACTTTGATGATGAATTCTACTATGATTTTGAGGTTCATACTGAGTTTTTTTTGTGAAACATAAAAGCGAAGAATTCTACAGGCTAAGGTGAGCCATCGAGAGTGATTTAGCAGGCCAACTTCTAAGAGTGCAAGGTTTTCATCCACTTCACCAGTAATAATTGCCCAGCAGATGCAGTATCCATAGTATTGGTCTGTTGATAAATTATTGACCACCTCATTTGGTAGAAGCACAAATGCAAGATAAGGTATAGATTTGAAGTCCATAACATTCCATTCTGACACATCCCCATTGAGCTGAGAACCAATAGGGCCAGAAAATTTGTCTGGACTTTTTGTTGTCCCATGTAAAGTTATGAAGATGTGTCTAAGTGGCAATTCATTTAGATGCAGAAGACAAATATCCCACTGAAGAGGTTGCCCTAAAAACATTTCCAAATATCTGATTGACCATGCATATGTCCTGTGTTAGTATTTGTCCCATCTGCTTTAACTAAGTTTAATTTGGCCTCAAGTTCTGTCCCTTTAATGATCTTATAAATGCCATGAGCAATGTCAATGCCTTTGCCACTCTCCGGGGTAAAATGGTCGAGGTAGAAATCATCTGAAAATAAATGTAATTAATTTTACAATTAAATAAAAATGAAAAAGGAAGGAATAAAGTTAACTGGACAGTTGTCACTTAAAAAGAAAATTTTTTAAGTAATTGAAATATTACTTTATAGTACAGTAATATAACAGCATAACGCCTATAACTGTATGACAATCATTTCCATTTACCTGGCTCTCCAGTAATGACAATGTTCCTCTAGGATTGTGGATGTATAATACTTTTCATTTACTTTGTTAACAGCAAGTGTAGCATCCTTTCTACCGTCAAAGCCAATGCCAGTCACTTTTTCAAATATCACTTCTTCTTCCTTCAGCTCTCAATTTAGCTCTCTCCCTTCTCAACTTGTTTCTGAAAAGTATTTCAAAAATATTGGCCATGCATTACTGCATTAGCATTATACAAATATACAAAATACAAATGTCAGTGTCCTGTTTGAAACTAATTAATATAAATACAAAATAGAAATTTTGACGCTAATTAAAAATAATAGTAAATCTGGTGATTTAGAACTTATAGCAGAAGCTAAGAAATGTAATATCTAGAGTGATTAAAAACATACTTATCAATAACATTTTGTATGTTATCTGGGGTGATTACTCCAAAGTCCACCAATGTAGCAGAACCAATAGCCGCTCCTGCTCTATCACTTACTTGATATCTGTTAGGATATTTAAAGTAGATTTACATATCTATTGTCAATGAATAATTTATTGGTAATCTTAATCTCTTAGTCACAATGATTTCACTTTAAGCTGTATTAAAAGATTTATCTTTCAGTACTATACCTGTCACATGCTTCAGCTAATGAGCGTAATCTAGTTCTGTTCTGTAATGTTGAGACTTCTGGAACATAGTCTGCATCAAATGAATCATTACAACTGTCGCTATCTGTCAACTCAGGAATGTCCATAGGTTCAGGAGGATGAGGAGGAGGAACTGATTCTTTTGCTTTTTGAGATTGAATAACCCGTGATTTGAATTTTAAGTCAGTGGCTGTTTCTGGGACTTCTTTCAGGGTACAGTAACCATGCCTAGTTGTTTTCTGGTCCTACAAAGTGATTATATTTCATTACACTATAATGTATCTTTTATCTATGGGTCTCTATATGTAAATTGAAATTCTTACAAAAATGAGAAAATACTAAAATATTACTTATCATTAACATCATTAATAGTGTATTATTGATATTAACTTATTAAATGCACTTTAAAAATTGTGGCCAATTAATAATAATTAATAATATTAATAATTGATAATTAATTAATATTAATTAATAATTTACAACTTGAAATTCAATCAACAGACCTACCTCATAAAACTGGTAATCAGATTCAGTCATTTTTAGTAAGTGCTTTTTCTCTGTATCTGCCAACAGTTTGTGATCATGTTGATATATGTCAAATAAAACGTTTACAGTTTTCAGAAAATCATCCAGATCTTGATGATATTTAGGTCCCCTTTTCTTTTTGTCATACTTCAGAAGGCGGTTGAATTCCTTTATTTGGGTTTTCAGTCGGCTCTGTATGGCATTTACTGATATTGGATAAACATTATATGTGACCCACAATTTATGCAATTCCTCAGAAGTAGCTCTCAGTACAGCATCTGTTTTATAGTCTCCGAAACACAAACACCTTTCAATAACTTGCTTCAACGTAGGCAATTTCCCTAAAGGAAACTGTTCTGCTGGCATAAAACGTACATCACCAAGTACTTTAGCAACTGTTTTCCTTGTAGAAGTCATACTTTATATTGCAAATGTTGAATTCAATGACAAATTGCAGTTGGAAACTTATAACAAAGGCACCTGAAAAAAAAAAGTTTTCAATTTATTACGTTTAAAAAAAGTTCATGAAGCAGCCCCACCCTCTATTCTTTAATCAAGCATAATGGATGCAAGATAACAAGGAAAAGTCATATCATGTGATCACTATGTCCATGTCAACATCCTTTTAGGGCAATGTTAGTAATCAAAAAGCCAAATCATGCTTATTTTAGAATTTCTTTTGTCACTAAGGTCCGTCGAAAGGGGGTCTATGGGGCCCAAAAATTAGTTTTTCTAAAATAACTCAAAAACTAAAGGTTTTGAAAAAATACCACTCTTAATAATTTGTTCCAAATCAAATTCTGCATCTTTTGGTATGCAAACCACCTCTCTAGCATGTTTAGAAGAAGAGATATTGCCATTTTCCTGATTTTGCTAGTGCAGCATTAGATGTTTTTACAAAAACAGGGGTGGCCGGACACACGTTGGTCACCACCAATTTTTTTTTTCAGGAATCTTATTTTTATATCAAAAGCCAACTGTTAATGACTCTGATTAATTCTATCTTGAGTTTCAGCCCGGCCTACGAGTCCAGATAGACAAGAAATTCAGAGAAGCACAAAAGCCATCAACTTAGGGGTAATAATGACCAATGATGCCAAATTTGAGACACAAAATCAGATAGCAATAAACAAAGCGAAAAGAGTCATGGGACAGGTACTAAGAACATTCAAAAGGAGAGCCAAGACAGTAATGATTCCCCTTGCTGAGAACACTAGAACACTGATCATACCAAAACTTGAATACTGCTCAGTTTTGACGTCCCAATATAAAAAGGAAGAAATTAATAAACTAGAGGAAACGCACACACATTTCACAGCTAAGACTGATGGCTGGAAAGAACTCAACTACTGGGAAAGACTACGTAAACTAAATTTATACTCCATGGAAAGAAGGAGAAAGAGGTATACCATAATCTACATATGGAAAATTATCAAAAACTGGTACCAAACTTCAAACTAAACCAAATTACCATCCAGACAATGCTGGAAAATAGGAAAGGCAGAATGTGTAGTGTTCCCAAATCAAAGGCCAGACAAGGGACCTCCTCAACTCTGAAGGAAAATAGCTTGGTTGTCAAGGGCCCAAGAATTTTCAACCAGCTTCCAAAGGACCTCAGAAACATAACAGGGGTGAAGTTGAAGGCTTCAAGAGAAGACTAGATGCCTGGCTCAGGACAGTACCAGATGAGCTGGGTATACCTCGCTATGTACGCTGGAGAGCGCAAGAGAGCAACTCGCTCCTCCTCCAAGCCAGGACTGGAGGCAGGGCCACCAGTTTGACCTTCGTGTGAAGAAAGACCAACGCACGGAACACAAACAAGGTTAACAAGGTGTGTGTGTATATATACAGGGCGTCCCAAAAAAATGTATACACACTTTAACAGCTGATAGCTCAATTGATGTTTCTTTCTTTCCAGGTTAAACCCATTAGAATTAATAATGGCAGTCAGACTAAGCTTTGAACAAAGGAAATTCATTCTAAAATGCTACTGGAAGTGTGAAAACGCAGTTGAAGTGCAAAGACAGTTTAGGAGGGAGTTTCAAACAGATCCACCAACGCGACTTACCATCACTCGAATTAGAGATAAGTTTGAAGCCGATGGAACTGTTCAGAATGTCCACAAGAAGCGTTCCGGAAGACCACGGACATCGACAAGCCCCACAAAGCAAGAAAGAGTACTGGAAACGTATCACCAAAGTCCAAGAAAATCTGTGCGGCAAGCGAGTCGTGAGGTAGGAATTTCAAAATCGTCTGTCCAACGCATTTTGAAGCGCTGTCAATGGAAAAGTTACATTCCAAGATTAGTCCATGCTATTAATGAAGATGATCCGGACCGAAGAGTGGAGTATTGCGAGTGGTACTTGGCACGATGTGTAGAAGATGCACACTTTCCAACAAAGATTGTGTGGAGTGATGAGGCTAAATTTAAATTAAATGGTTCAATTAACTGCCACAATTGCACCTACTGGGGACCTGAGAATCCGCATGTTATGGTGGAACATCATGTTAATTTACCAGGAGTTACAGTGTGGTGTGGCTTATCATCAAGAGGATTAATTGGACCACTCTTCTTTGACGCTACTGTGACTGGTCCCATTTACTTGAACTTGCTGCGACAGTCTGTCATGCCAAGCATTAGAGAGGACTTTGAAGATGAGGAGTTTTATTTTCAGCAAGATGGGGCACCCCCACACTACCATCGCGATGTTAGATCCTACCTTGATGAGATCTTGCCAAACAGGTGGATTGGACGAAGGGGTTTCGTAGAATACCCTCCACGTTCACCAGACCTCACACCACTAGACTTTTTTTTATGGGGATACTTAAAAGACAAAGTCTACGCTATAAAACCTGCAACAGTCGCTGAATTGAGAGCAGCCATTGAACGAGAATGCACACAAATACCAAACGAAATGTTTCGTGATGTTTGCGATTCCATTGCTTCGCGTTATCAGCAGTGCCTGGACCAGAAAGGACGTCAGTTTGAAAACAGGCATTGACAAAACAATTAAATAATGTCTGTAGATTCTATTACATTTTGAAAATGAAATGTATTTTAATAACACTGCCTTTATAATTATTTAAAGTGTGTATACATTTTTTTGGGACGCCCTGTTATATATATATATATATATATATATATATATATATATATATATATATATATATATATATATCTCATCATACATGAGATGCAGGTCTGCCATTTCTCTGTTTGAATAAACCTCCATTCTCATTGAATAGCACAAAAAATTTTAAGGTTTTTTTTTCACAAGACTGCACTTATTCACGGTACGGTTACAAATAAGAACAGTGAAACACCGTGATGCACCTCTGACTGACTGATGGCTCTACACTCAACGATATTGAAACATGTCATAGAGTGTAAGAAACATTGCAATTGGCAAGGTCATGCATGAAATAAGTGACAAGTGATTTTGTGACTTGCCGAGTGTAATGCGGCTGCAGCAAGACATCTGTATGCAGAAAGTTTTCCAAATCGCTGTCTGCCAGAGATGAAGACCTTTCAGAGAATAGACAAGCATCTTGGTGATACAGGATCATTCAACAAGTGAGTTTCAGATGGTAGGAGACCAATCAGTGCCAGAACTGTCGAGTTGGTGGAACAGGTTCTGAATGGCATGGAGGAACATCCTGGTGTCAGCACCCGAAGGGCAGCAGCAGCAAAGGGTGTAAGATACACAACTGTGTCGAGAATTTTATGGGAACAGCTCTACCCATATCACATTCAGAGAGTACAAGGCCTTACTGCTGATTTCCCACCACAAGAGACTTTTTGTACTTTGTTCCTTCAACAGTGTGCTCGCAATCTTCTTTTTCTATCCTCCATGTTGTTTTCTGATGAGGCTGCCTTCACAAGAAATGGCGTAATCAATTTTCACAACACTCATCACTGGGCCGAAGAGAATCCGCATGCCATCATCCAGTCAAGGCACCAACAATAATTTAGTATCAATGTAATTGTATGGGTAGTACTTATTGCTGACAACTTAATCAGTCCTTTTGTTTTGCTTGGAAAATTAACAGGAGAATCCTATTCCAATTTTTCAAGGAATGATTTGGTGATTTACTAGATGAAGTTCCTCTTGGTGTCCAATGTCGTATCGTATGTGGTTTATGTATGATAGCACTCTGCCTCATTTTAGTCATGTAGCCAGAGACTATTTGGATGACCATTTCCCCAATAAATGGATAGACCATGGAGCAATGTTCCCTCTAAGGTGTGCGCGTGTGCGCGCGCACACAGCAAAAATGCGCACAGGCTCAAGCGTATCATGAGTCACGACAGTAAATGAAGTAATTTCAAAAATATACTGTCACACAAGGTCTGACCATTTGCATCAACATACTCTATAGTCGCTCTTTTAAGTATTAACCCCTTCCGCCCGACTTCGCCGACGTCCGCGCAATTACGCAATATGGATTTTTTTTACTCTATGCATTTGCATTTTTCTTTTATGCATTAACGCATTGAATATAAACCTTCTCTTTCTTATTTTTGCATAAAAACGAATAGTAATTATCTCATAATTCATAAAAAATAAAATTATTTTTATTTTATTCATATTTTTAGAATGGATAAAATGTTTTCTTTTTTAAGAATATATAATATTGTAAACAGTTTTTTAATATCCATTTAATAGTACCGTAATGATCAACCTATCACCTTATGGAAATAATATTTATTAAGTATTTAATATTTATATATATTTCATTTTGAAGATAGCACTTAGAAAAGTTTGCACAGTTTTTCACCGTAAATCTAAATGTATGCACAACGAAAATTTCTTGTGCACATGGACTAAAAAAAATTAGAGAGAACATTGCCGTGGAGGACCCACTGCGTGGCCTGCTCACTCCCCAGACCTAAATCCACTTGAATTTTACCCGTGGGGTCATCTGAACATCCATCATTTATGTGACACCCATTGACAATGTTGAAATGCTTCACCAACATGTAGAACAAGGATGCCAGAAAATCCAAGCAATACCTGGAATGTTTGAATGTGTCAGGCAGTCTATGATGAGGTGTGTTCAGGCGTGTGTTCAAGCACAAGGCAGTCATTTTGAGCACTTCCTTTAAAGGTAAGGTGGATACTTGCTGGAACACAACGGGCTGTAACTCGGAAACAAAGCAATTTTGGCATATGTTTATACAGTAATCCCTTGATAGGTGCGGTTTTGATAAATGCGGTTTTGATTACTGTGCAAAAATTTATTGTGACCATCCCTTGATATTTACGGTATAAAATTTGAATAGTGCGGTTCAAAAATGTTTGAAAATGGCGGGCAAATAACCAGCTGGGCCGAAACCATCTCCCACCTTCCCTACTGCGCTTCAGTTTATCAGCAGACACAAGTGCGCACAGACGTCTTACACGTAGATGCAATCACTCTACATGAATTTTGGAAACAATTTAACATTAAACAAGCAGTTGCAAACATTCACGAGTCGTGGGAAGAATTGACAGCCAGCTGCATGAGAGCGGTCTGGCAGAATCTTTTGCCTGAATGCGCAAATGATTTTGGTGGTTTTATTAATCCTGTCAACGAAGTCATTAATGATATTGCTACGATTGGAAGAGACCTTGGCTTCGAGGATGTCGATTCGGGAAATGTTCGGGAATTATTGGCTTCACATTCAAAAGACCTAAGTGACAAAGATCTTGGAATCGAGCATCAACAGGCATATGAAGAAGAAAAAGGAAACTGAAGAAACGGAAAATATTTCTAAGGAAATCACGGTGAAAGAACTTGAAGAATTGTTTCGGACAATTGAGAAGGCCAAACATCTTTTCTCGAGATGGATCCAAATGTAGACAGAAGCATGAACGTTCGTCGTGGTTTAGATAAGCAAATTGATTGTTATCGCAAAATGTTGTCAGAAAAGAAAAAAGCTAACACTGTTCAATTGACTTTAGATTAGTTTTTCTTTATAAAATAAATGCTTTAAAGTTTAAATATATGTTCAATCGACTATAGATACGTTTCTCTGTAAAAAATAAATGCTTTAAAGTTAAAATAAATGTTATTCTAAATTTTTTTTATTTTCCAGGATTCATTATAATTATTTCCATTGGTTCTTAACTTTGATTAATGCGGTTTTGATATATGCGGTGACATCGGAGGATTAATTAACCGCACTAATCAAGGGATTACTGTATAAACTTTTTTCATTGTTTTCAGGTCTTGAATCAATCCTGAAAGTGTCCCACATGTTATGAAACACTATATATATATATATACCGGTATATATATATATATATATATTATATATATATATATATATATATATTGTAGTGACTACATTTTATTATTTATTATCTTCATTATTTATTTACGCTTCTTTCTACTTTACTATTTCTCTGTTTATTCTCTATCGGCTCTTTCTTTCATTTATCACTTTCTTCGTATAGTTTCTGGTAGCGACACCGAGTTCTGACTCTAAAAGACCGTTACAAAACGAAGGGGGGGGGGGGATATTAATACTCTTTATTAACACTTATTACGTTTTATTAATTTCGAAATTGGTTTAGTCAATTAGGGGTATGCGAGTATGAAATATTACTAAATATATTTAGGTTGGAGAGGGACACTCACTAAATTAATTTTACGTTACATTTTGTCAACCTATCGGGTAAGGCGTTGCCTCAAGACTGAAAACTGTTATAGGGTAGTCCGCTCTTTTGGGCCTATTCAGGATTACCAACCCTACCCATTTTAAACAATTAATTTCATAATTATTAGTAAATGATTTACATTAAACATTATCTTATTTAATTAAACAAAATTTAATATTCTTAACTAAGCATTACTACACTCGCATCACCCCCTTGAAAATAAGTTTTTCCATTAGTAAAACTTATTAATATCATTTAACAATGTTAATAAATTTATTCCACAAATTATATATTTTGAAAATTTTTTTTTTTTTTTTTTTTTTTTTCTTTAACAAATTCAAAGATAGAAATAGACAAGAAATAATTAGAATGACAATTCCATCATCATTTGTATCATATTATAAAACCGAACTTTATAATTTTCACATTTGCATAAAATAACATTTCACTAATAATTAAATTACAACCTGTAACTAATCTATACATGCCAAAAAAAAAATACGAAAATTTTCTTACAGTGGCTACACAAATCTCAAGTTCACAATCTATTCCCGCGATTTCTCATCAACGATCGCTTTACATTCGAAACAATTATTTGTATAGTTATACAGTTACTATCAGGGCAACATAGAAAAAAATAAGAAAAAGTTTACATAAAATACTGACCAAGAGCGCACATACTACTACACGAAAAACACAACAATTATGGGCAAATCGCACCCTTTTCACTTATAATTTCATTACATAATCAGTACTTATTTGCTGGACGTTGTTTAGATGACACTCCGCACGCTGACAACGGATTTCAATTTTCAATCGCAGCTCTCCTGCTCACTTCGCTAGAATGCAAGGGATTGCATCAATCAATATGCAACAGGGCAGCACGCTATAATGGTTCCGCTCTCTCTCCAATGGTGAAAAAAAAACAAGAGACGTCCAATTCTAAAAGGATCAGGGGGGAAGATCTGAAAGCGGGACCACGCGCTGGAATTGGACAAATTTGCAATTCTAGAAGTCGATGAAGAAACTCGCCTTGTCTCATCTCCACTTTTGTCGGTGAACACTGCTCTTCCTACATCCAGCTGAAAGACTCTTCCACTGGCAACAATCAAATGATGACTCCGCCGTAGGCCATTTCCCAACGAACCTACTGTATGTCTGTATGGACAGTACAGTCGTAGGCACTCGTTCAAGCTCGCGCGGCTTGTCTACCGAGTGCTACACACATATTCAGCGAAGCATTCGAGCAATGTGACCAGCTACTGCCCGAAAAATACCAGTAGACCATCTTCGATCGAAACTTTCGTGTGCGAAGTCCCTGCAGACGTAAATTTCTCTTCTCTTCCGGAACTGTCCTGCGCCAATTCCCTGCGCATTCGGTTCCTCTCTTCTCTTCCAAACCATCCTGCGCCAAGTCCCTGCGCAGTCTGGGTTTCTCTCTCTCTCTCTCTCTCATTGGTGATCGATCACCTATCCGGTCGACTAAACTCACTTGATGGAACTCGGATTCAACTTGGTTGACCCAAGCTGAGCCTTTTCAATTTTGAAAAAAAAGTTTATTCTAAACGTGTTTCTGTACTGCTTATCATTTCATATTTAATTTATCAAATTCTTTCGACAGTTCACTTCGAAATACTAACTACACATTTGCTCTGGCCAAATTCACAGAAAAAAAATGACAAATCTAAAAATTTCGCAAAAATTTAATCACATCTAGCCACCACTAATGTCACTTATGGCAGTTACATCGAAGATAAAAAGAAGTCATAAAATGTACGAACCAAAATTGTACAGTATAAATATAAAAGCGCCCATAAATAGTAACTGTTAGTATAATTTAAGAAATATTATTGTTCAAACTATCGTCAGAAATCACCTCAATACTTCTAAATACAAAAGACAAAAATGAGCCCCAGAAACTTCATGTCATCCATTCTCTGACAATCATGAACCCTCTTGCTTTGAGGAGGAGCACACAGACGCCACAAAAATGTTACTGACTATCTAGGAGGCTCCATTTCCGAGTGTACACTTGAGTCAATGTTTCAAATGCACTAGTTAACTCCGACTGAAGGTTTAAACAACAATAATTTTCTAAACAGTTATTAAAAAGTTAAAAAAATTAAATATTACTACCAAAAATTATTTTAACACAGTAATTCCAACTTGAAACGTCAAATTTCATAAGAATTGAACTTGCAATTCGCAAATTACATCTGAGACAACTCTCTCCTTCAACAGAAACCCCGTATGGTTTTCAAATCACAGAAATCTCAGTAATTTATCGTTTCCAAGTGAAAATACAAATTTTTATCGTTATACTAAATAAGAATAGATCATATGTACTAAAAAAAATACACGCACCACTGTAACAAAAACTAAAACATTTCCTAATTGAGAGCGGTCGCTTTGTTTGTAAGCGAACCTCTATACAAATATCCCTAACCGAATGAAACTGCATTATATCCTAACATAATTTCGTAATATTTTCCATGCAAACGCTCGAACTAAAAAAAAAGGACATTTTTCATTTCTAATTCCAAATTAAAATATCAAATTAAAACATCCTTTTTAGAATACAATCTAAATTTGAACTAAAAATTTTACCATTGTCATTGAACTGGAAAGAAAAATAAAAATTGGCCTACTTGTACAAATAAAATTGATTATTGAATGAATTTATAAAACGTAAAGAAAATTTTCTACACAAATTTCTGTAATTCAAAAAAATTATAATTTCCAGATTTAGTAAAATGTGTACCGTAACTCACATTGGCCGCCAAAATAAAAATAAAATTTACTGCCGCTTTTAGGCCTATATTAATAAATTCAATGTTATGCGCGGAAAGAGCTATTAAGAATTTAAGTCAACATTTGTGCTTTTTAAAGAAAAATCCTATGCTTATTTATGTTAAACCAATTAAAATTTTGTTAAATAACAAAATTTACTACTCGATAGACATACCATAATAACGGTTTATCTCCGAACAATATTTTACGATAGGCCTACAAGAAATTCTTCTTAAGTACGATACAATAGCCATTTTACCAAATATGTCGGAATTGTCGTGAAATAAACGAAAGAAACAGAGGAAAAAAAATAGATAACCAGCTTACCTACCAAATTGTATATAATTAATGAGTATAAAAAAATATCCAAAACAACTTTTATAGAAAATTTCACAACACAACTTCTCTAGTTCCATTAAACCAATTTAGCTTATTTTTGAAATTTAACACAATCCTATACGGCCCAATCTGACAATTTTTATATCTTTAAGATTTATTTTTTGATTTGTCCCTTAACTGTAACGTAATCCTATTTTAGCGCGAAGCGAGCGAAGCAAAAAGCCCGTAAATCTATATCAACAAAATAATCCTATTATTATATACAGGCAATCAAATATAATCAAAAATCTGCTAATGAAACCCAGAAAATTTCTCATGTTCATGAAATGGTTTTGAATCGGTACAAATTTTCGCTAAAACATTTTTAAAGACCATATAAAACGTGTATCATACTGTATTCAAACTAGCAATTACTTACGTACAATTTTTTTCTATATTAATCGTTATTATTATATTACAATTACTACTAATTCCAAAAGTTTTAAACAAACAAGTAAACAACAGAGGTAAGCTGAACCAGGCATACAGTAGAAGAGACGAAAAAAATAAGAAAATTGAGTCTTCAGGCAGAACGCTAAATTTTCAAAACCCTCTCCAACCGAAATGAACAAAATTTAATGTAATAATGACTCGCAATACTGAGTCGGACAAACGAAAAGCAACGGAACTGGACGAAACAAATTGAATTCTTAGGCGCGAGTCAGGGATGCTATCAGGACGCGAAGGCAAGCGCCATTTTTAAATTTTATTTACAATGAAATTTTAAGGCATGAAAATCGAAATTTGCCTGCAAACGGGGTAAAATTTGCATTTAGATATTTTAATAATCAAAATAAAATATTCATTAACGCTATTTGTTATTATACCGGTTTTAAGAATTTTAATCGAAATACTAACACGTGGGTAAGCCTCACAAAATATGATGTAAGACCACCGCTTGCCACCAGATGTAGTGTCTACGTTTTATTATTTATTATCTTCATTATTTATTTACGCTTCTTTCTACTTTACTATTTCTCTGTTTATTCTCTATCGGCTCTTTCTTTCATTTATCACTTTCTTCGTATAGTTTCTGGTAGCGACGCCGAGTTCTGACTCTAAAAGACCGTTACAAAACGAAGGGGGGGGAGGGTATATTAATACTCTTTATTAACACTTATTACGTTTTATTAACTTCGAAATTGGTTTAGTTAATTAGGGGTATGCGAGTATGAAATATTACTAAATATATTTAGGTCGGAGAGGGACACTCACTAAATTAATTTTACGTTACATTTTGTCAACCTATCGTGTAAGGCAGTGCCTCAAGACAAAACTTTATAGGGTAGTCTGCTCTTTTGGGCCTATTCAGGATTACCAACCCTACCCATTTTAAACAATTAATTTCATAATTATTAGTAAATGATTTACATTAAACATTATCTTATTTAATTAAACAAAATTTAATATTCTTAACTAAGCATTACTACAATATAATATATATATATATATATATATATATATATATATATATACACACAGTGTCCCAAAACCATATATACATTTTTAAAAAACTTATAACAGGCGAACCCACTAACGGATTCAGATGATTTTTATTTCTTTTTATAGGTAAAATATACAACATTGAAATAATAGATAGTTTAATTTGTTTTAAACATGTAAGTGTTCGAAATGTCGACCATTGACATCAATGCACCACTGCGCTCTTTGATTCACTGATTGGCAGACTTCAACAAAAATGTTTGTAGGGATATTTCTACACGCTTCTTCAACTGTGCTCTTTAGTTGTTCAAGTGATGTAGGTCTTCTACTGTATACTTCATTTTTCAAATGACCCCATAAAAAAAAGTCAAGTGGGTTCAAATCTGGTGAACGTGGTGGATACTCGATACTACCTCGTCGTCCGATCCACTGATAATGAAATGTTTCATCAAGGTAGTTCCTGACATCCTGATGGTAATGAGGAGGTGCTCCATCTTGTTGAAAGTAAATGTCCTCATCTCCGTATAACTGTCAAATTGCAGGAAAACCTTTTCCCCAAAGCATGTTGAGGTAGCTATGACCAGTAACTGTACCATCAAAAAAGAATGGACCAACCAAACCTTTGGAAGAAAAACCACACCACACAGTTATACCCGGTAAATTTACATGTCGTTCCACATAAATGTGTAGATTTTCTTGTGACCAGTATGTGCAATTATGACGATTAATTATACCATTCAACTTAAATGTAGCCTCATCAGACCACACAATTTTGTCCGCAAATTGCCCATCTTCTGTGTTTTTTACTCGAAACCATTCGCAAAACTGGATTCTGCGATCCGGATCATCCTCATTCAAGGCATGTAATAATCTCGGGATGTAAGATTTCCATTTAGCATTCTTCAGAATTCTGTGGACACTTGTCTTACTTTTCCCTGTTTCACGAGCACATTGTGTCTCAGATTTTCTTGGTGATCGGTTGAATACCTGTAGCACTTCATCAGAAGTGTTAGCATCTGTTGATGTCTTTAGACGCCCAGTCGCTTGCTTGTACACATCATGCACAGTACCGTATACTTCAAATTTCTCACAGATACGTGAAATGGTAAGTCAAGTTGGAGGATTAGTTCCAAAATTGTCTCTCCACTGTTGTTGAACCTTTGATATCTTCTCAACTTTAAAATACGACTTTAGTATCCATTTTCGTTGCTCAAATGATAAGCGCATACTTCCATTTTCCATGTTTACTATAGGCAGGCAAGGCTATTACTAATTTCGATTTTTTATCTCCTTAGGCTAGGCAAGGCTGTTAACAATTTTGCTGTTGTATCTCCTTAGGCTATAGGCTATAAAAAGAAATAAAAATCATCTGAATCTGTTAGTGGGTTCGCCTGTTATAAGTTTTTTAAAAATGTATACATGGTTTTGGGACACTATATATATATATATATATATATATATATATATATATATATATCAAAACTACGTTCTCAATGGTATTTTGCGTCAAAAATATTTTTTTAGATTTCAGATAATGGACAATATGGTCTTTACATATGCCAATTTTCATGACCTTGAATTTTGAACTCTGACCTGAGGTCAAGGTTAAAGGTGAAATATAAATGCAACTTTTTTTTAACAATGTACGCAGTCTGTGCATAAAATTATAGTTATTCTACTGTCTTTTCTGAGCATTTTGACACCAAAATCATTAAAATCCATCCATTAGATCCTGAGTTATGACCTTTCAAAATCACAGTTACGCTGCTGACCCCAAATTTGAGGGGGGTCATTACTCCCAAACTATTTGACCCAAGTGGCTAAAATTTGGTCACGCTTCATTAATCATCATCTCCAACTACCACACCAAAAATCATTAAAATCAGTGAGATGACCTGACATAAGGTGTGTACACTTGACATGGAATGCCTCTATATTGGATACGGAGACGATAACTAGACACGGGAGAAATACTGGGCATTCTGAAGAGCGCGAACATAGTACCAATATATAAAGGAGAAGATCGATCCGAGGCCAAAAACTATAGGCCAGTGTCACTTACATCTCATCTCACTAAAATATTTGAAAGAATAGTTGGACAGAAAATCTATGACTTTGGAAACTCAGAAAAAATTAAGTGATAACCAACATGGGTTTCTGTCAGGCAAATCATGCCTATCACAACTAATGGAACACTACAACAACATTATTGATACACCTGTAAGTAATGAAAACTATAATGTAATATACACAGACTTTGCCAAAGCGTTTGACAAGTGTGACCATGGAATCATAATACATAAACTAAAGCATATGGGAATAACAGGAAAAGTAGGGAAATGGATATATAATTTCCTTAGTGAGCGGTGGCAAGTCGTTACAGTACAAGGAGCATCTTCTTCAGAATCAGTGGTCCTCAGCTCAGTACCACAAGGAACAATATTGGCTCCACTATTCATAATTATGAAAAAACTATATAGGGCTATGGGTTGATTGCCTGTAACCGTCATCCATTGGAAATTTCCAGCAGATTTCAGTGGAGAGTTAAAGACAAAAGCCCTACATGTTTTCGTTAGAGAGTTATGTTATGTGTAGATCTTCAAAGGACCTCTTTCATATTGTTTTTAGTGGTTAAAGTTAAATTTATTTGCCTTTGGTATTTTAGCACTGCCTATATGGTAAAGAAAGAAATTGCCTTATCTTATTATTTCACTGAGCCTCGCTTCTGTTTGTCGGACATGATGTTTTTTTATGTAGGGCCGCGGTACAATGGAGTTACACAATGAGTTGATTTGATATAATTAATATAGGCAGTCACTATATTTAAATTCCTCAAGGTATAAGCCTATCCTTTTGCATTATTAGATTTATATCACATGTTATTCACTCAGAACTTATAGGAAGATAAAGTACATCTTCCCTGCTTAAAAGCAGGGCTTAACATCAGCAAGCTCAAAGTGACGCAAAATATAAATCATTTGCTTAGGAATCTGCTGATTTTACAAAGTTCGTTGACTCTTCCCTCGAAGTAATTTTCACAAGTCAGCAGTGGAAAGTTTTGAATATTAAATAAATTTTTCTTGTTGTTAGGTGGGCCCAATTGGGTTCTATATATATATATATGGCAATTGTTTTCATTCCCAATAGGCTATGTCGCCAATCCCAAGGCAATTTTGTAGATATTTAATTCAATTAATTAATAATTTATATTTAATTGAGAAATTAATTGACATAGATGAGGATGTTACCTGTGACAGCACAGCAACATCCTTTGCCAATGACACAAAGATCAGTAGAAAAATAAGAAACCCAGAAGATATAGGATCTCTACAAACAGACATGAAGGGAATCTACAAGTGGATGGAAGAAAACAATATGAAGTTTAACACAGAAATTTCAGCTGTTATGGTATGGAAAAAGAGAGGACCTAAAATCCATGGATTATACTCAAAATGGACAGAAAATTCAGAGAAATTCTAAAGTAAAAGACTTAGGGGTTGTAATGACTGATGATGTGAAATTTGAAACAAAATAAGATAGCAGTAAACAGAGCAAAGAGAATAGCTGGGTAGTTACTGAGAACCTTTAAACAAATGGATAGGAATATAACGATTCCTCTACTGAAAACCCTGATCATACCCAAATTGGAATACTGCTCAGTCTTAACATGTCCATATAAAAAGGAAGACATTAGACAACTAGAAGGGATTCAGAGAAGCTTCACAGCCAAGATCAAGGGGTGCAAAGAACTAAACTAATGGGAAAGGTTACACAAATTAAACCTACATTCACCAGAAAGGAGAGAGAGAGAGATACACACCATTTTTTATACCTGGAAAATAATGGAGAAACTAGTCCCTATCTTACTCTGAACCCCTAACTCCCCAAACAACAGTAGAAAGTAGAAAAGGAAGACTATCATATTCCCAAATTAAAGGCTAGACAGGGAACATCCATAACCCTGAAAGAAAATAGTTTTGTTGGGAGAGGACCAAAACTGTTTAATCAGCTGCCCAAAGACGTAAGAAACACGAGTGGTGTTGCAGTGGACATCTTCAAAAGAAGATTAGTACTCCGGTAGCACAAACCCTGATTTTACTGGAACCCTGCAATGTTTGTTATAAAGCAAATTTTTACATATTTCGAAAGCTTATACCACCCCATTCAAGAATCCATCGGGTGTACACCTGAACCCCACTTGACTTTTTCAATATGGCCGGCGAAACTGAAAAATCCCATATCCTGGTCAATACTTGATGGATTTTGATGATCTTCGTGTCATTTCTAGGGGTTTTGAGGATGATGAGTCGATCTGGAGGGGTTGCAGATACTTTGGGAGTCGTTCTAACCCACATTCGTCAATACTCAAGGTCAATGGAGGTCAAATGCCCCCTGAAATAAGGAATATCCCATATCTCAGGCAGTCGTGGAGATATTTTGGTGATCTTACTGTCGTTTTTATGGTTTTGGATGAGACTGTAGTTCTATAGGGTTTAAAAAAAATCAGGGATTATTTTCCCCATCGTAAGGTGAATTCCAATATGTCTAATTATTCCTCTTATTTTTTTCAGGTTGTTGAGATTAGTGCTGATGGTGCTGCCCACCTGGTGGTTTGATGATGTCTTGGTTGTGCTGATTCCAAAATTGTTTTTTGACTGCTGAATATGGAGAATATACCAGGTGAGCATTATTTAGTTTTCATTTGCTGAGGATAAATTATTTCAACGCGATTTGTACTCTGAAGAATGGGTAAACAAAATTCTTATTTTTCAGGTTCTACAAAAGCTGCAGATGAATGTTTCTTCAAAGATTTCCTGCGTAGCTGTCCTAGAGGTCAGAAAGGTCTTTCAAATTGTGGGAGGATTCAGAAAATCATAGAGAGCTGCGACATCAGAGGGGGAACATGGGGTCGACCAACAGTAGGGTGTGACCGTTGCCCTCCAAAAATCAAAAAATGGTCCTACAATGCTGTTCAAAGTTTTAGTGTTGTGTATTTATCTAGGAAACACCCCTGTAAATTTTCTTGGAGATCGGTGCATGTTTGAGCTAGCACCGTCATACCAGCAAGTATTGCTATTTCAGCTTATGAACTTCATAAATAAGTGTGAAAATAGCACATTTTATCAGATTTTCATTTCCGGGTCTGGAACGCTGACCCACAAATTTTCCACGTATTATTTTATTGCATTTAATTTTAATGATGCTCTTTTCTTTTCCCTTGACAGTGATTTGATGTTGTGAATAGAGAATTTAATCATGGATACACGGCAAGATGATGAGTATGTCAGAATGTTATTGGGCACCGTACCCCGAGAAGAAGAAAAGGAAATAAAGGGCTGCAAACTGCCAACTAATAGGCAGGTCTTACTATGTCTGTTAGCAAACCTTCGGGATATGCATTGGGACCAGGCTTTATCTGCCACCATTGACAATGTGCTTTTGCATTACCAGAAGGCGAATGTCCTGAACATTAGAGGCAGGAACAATATTGGCCTAGTGATTAAAACTTACTATGACAAAGACTACATGATGCTTATGAAAAAGAATGAGGATAGAAGACAGGCTGATGATCCTGGAATTATGAAGTTTAAATCAGAATTGAGCCTGATGATGAAATTTTATAAGAACACAGTGTTGAAAGACATGGCGGCTGCGAAAAAGGGGAAAACTCAGGCCGAACAAAATGCCATCGATACTAACATACTCTTTATGAAAAGCATGCTAAGTGACAGAGTAGCTACCTACTCTGGGGTAAACAAAGTACTCACAGAAAAGGTTCAGAAGCGACAGAAAAGGCAGATGCGAGAAGAGAAGCGACAAGAGAGAGAGCAATGTGATCATGCTGAGAATGTACAGGCTGATATTGATTCACCTATTAGCTCTGATGAGGATGATGACATTGATGAGGCCAGCACTGCTGAACCAAAGAGAAAACATCGGAGAACAGTGAAAGAGGGAGTTTCAATTTTTGTGCCCCATGATATTCTGAAGTCGGCAGAACTTGTTTCATGCAGTCTTCGAAACAACATCTCGCCGACCCAGCTGAGTGCAATTGTGTACTCCCTTGTATCTGCATGTGGTGGAGATACATCAAAGCTGAGTCTAAATGCAAGGACGGCCCACCAATACTGAGCTTCCATCGTGTCAGAAATAAGTTTAAAAATCATGGATGAATGGCAACCATCAGACAAAGTACTGGTGCACTGGGATGGTAAACTTATGGACACGCTGGATTCCAAAGGCACTGATGACCGCCTGCCCATTCTTGTGTCTGGTGTCAATGGCACAAAGCTTCTTCGAGTCCCACCTCTTCCGCATTTGACTCAAAAAGCTGGCCTGGTTCAAGGAGACTTGATATCAACAGCAACCAAACAACTTCTGGTCGATTGGGAGTGTGAACAGAATGTTGTTGGTATGGTTTTCGACACAACTTCATCCAATACAGGTAAACCTATTTCAAACATCAGCGTAAATTTATCACGACATTAATACCAAAATACAGTGAATGATTTAACAGAAATCTGCAAAAAGCACGTGCCTGAAATGGTGGCCTTAAACTACAATTATATTTTTTTTTCAGGACAAAAAACAGCTGCTTGCGTCTCCCTCCAAAAGGAATTAGAGCGTGCCATATTCTGGTGCGCCTGTTGCAGGCATGTGGGCGAAGTCCAAACATAATGGTTTTCCAGAGGTGAGTCATAAGCTTTACAAAATAACAAGGAATATTATTATCTAATGAACAAATTTAGTGGAATTTCTTTTATTAGACTTATAAGATATACTAACACCAAGCAAATGATCGATCATAACAATCTTAATACCCCTAAAACAATATTATAGATTAGTACAAAATACAATAATCCCAATAATTGCATTTCTAGGTTCAAGAACCATTTCTCTCAACTGGCATACAATGAAAAAAATAAATACTACTACCCCGCAATGCCTGGAGTGTTTGAGGAGCGCCAGCAGGAGATGGCTGACTTCTTCCATGAATCTCTAGCCCAACCATTTACACGTGGCGACTACAGAGAGCTGGTAGAGCTTTGTCTGCTGCTTGTAACTAAAGGATCCGAGCCAGTGAACTTCACAATGGTCTACCCCGGCACAGTTCACAAAGCAAGGTGGATGGCTAAACTGCTCTATACCCTCAAGATTGTTCTTTTGTCAGGCCAGATCAAAGAGCAGTTTCCCAAAGCCGAGGTTGTGACTAAGTCAAATCAGCAAGTTGGAACGGTTTGCTGTGTTCACAGTCACTGTTTATGTCCCATAGTGGATTGTTTGCCCTGTTCCAGCAAGTGTGCCACTGAATGACTTGAATTTGGTCAAAATCTTGGCTGAATTTGCCCCATATGACACCACAATAGTTGACAAAGCACGTGTGGCACTCGGTAGACACACTTGGTACCTAACTGAGGAGTTGGCCCCACTGGCTTTGTTCTCGTCCCAAGTACAAGAAAGGACAAAAGAGGAGATGAGGAAGGCCCTTCTTTGCCATGAAGGCACTGAAGTTACTAAGAGAGTGGGGCTCAATCATAGGGGCTATGGAAAGCCATATCTTCCCCCTGTCCCAGAAAGTGGCACTGCCCTGGTGGACCTAATTGGGCCTGACTCAAGCCAGTTCTTCACCATTTTAGGCATGCCCTATCAGTTTCTCCACAGTCCAGCCAGTGAATGGGTGGATCATGATGACTACCTGAACATGAAACAGGTTGTGGACAAGCTTCAGGTCGTCAATGAGGCTGCAGAGCGTGGTGTAAAACTTTGCCATGACTTTCTTAATGTTGCCAGGGATGAGGAGCGCTTTCAAGAAGTCCTTCAAGTAGTTGAAAATGACAGACTCCGCATTCCTAATCAGCGCAAACGATCATCTGTTTCCGAACAGAAATCATGGTTTCTTGCTCTAGAGAAATAATACCTTGTGAATCTATGATAAAACCCTTTAATGTACCATGAGAGAATAAGAATGATTAACTTTTTTGTTAGTGATAACAGCTTTTAATTAAGACAGGCAAATGATTTGTGTTAATATCCCTTATGATGGTTGTGTAATCTCATATATAGGCGCGTATGCCGTATAAGCAAAATCACTATTTTTCAAATTGCTGGTGCTCACTCGAATATGCATGAATCTTCAAAAAATTGCACATGGGTATTTTTTATGTCAATATGCAACACCAAAATTTTGAACAGCATTGTAGGACAAAGTTGGGGCAACTGTCACACCCTAACCAACAGTTGTTATCATGGATGTGTCAGCTGTGGCACAGTTGCTACATTTATCCAAACCTTCAAAGTATGGCTACCGAAACATCTTTCTCATGCATCTGTAGTACTAGCTTTTGATCGCTACTATGATTTCTCTCTGAAATCAAGCACTCAGGCAATGAGAAGCAAGAGCAGCAGAGTTCACAAGCTGGACCTCAACACCCCATTGCCTACAAGAGAGACTGTTCTCATGTGCACCACGAACAAGGAGCAACTAAACAGGCTGCTCTGTGAGCAAATCCTTGCTGATAGTATCTCGCAACTGTAACCCAAGACCATGAGCTAGTGCTTGCAGAATGGCAGACCATACTGTCTTCTATTGTGCGAAGCAGGAGTCGAGCAGCATTGGAGTTCTCATCATCTCATGAAGAGGCTGACATGATAACAACACAACATGCTATCGCACAAGCTGAGAAAGATTCTGATACCCGCATCTCCATCATTTGTGATGACACAGACGTGTTTGCCATGCTGACTCACTTCTATGAATTTAAGAAACTAGGCTGTCCCATGATTATGGAGTCTCCAGTGCATGGCAGAAAATCAGTGGACATCCGAGCAACTGTAACCCAGCACAAAGAAATCATCCCACAAATCCTCAAACTACAGGCTTTGAGTGGTTGTGACACAGTTGCAGCAATACATGGCATCAGCAAAGCCACTGCCATTGCCACAGCCAAGAAAGGTTGGAGGCTAGACAAGCTGGGGTCCCTTGATGCATGCTTTGACCATATCAAGAAAGAGGAAACAGCGTTCATTGTTGCATGCTATGGGGATAAGAAATCCTCATCTCTTACTGAGTGTCATCAGTGAGTATGGGCTCAGAAGACAGGGAAGTCGGGAACTGCTGCACCCAAACTATGTTCTCTACCACCAACAACTGAAGCTTTCCATCAAAATGTGCTCAGAGCCCACTACACTGTGGCGAACTGGCTCAATGCACTAAAGTGTGACCCACCACCACTTGATCCTGTGCATTATGGGTGGGGGAGAGATGAAACAAACAGAGTTCTCATCCCAAAAACAGTTGGTGAAGGAGTGTACTTAGCACCAAATGAAGTTCTGAAGCTAATCAGATGTGGGTGTGAATCATAATCAGCATGCAGGGGAGTCGCTGCAGCTGCATGGGATGTGGAATCCCTTGCACAATGTTCTGTGCATGTAGCAGCAGCTTGGATTGCAACAATCCATTGACCCAAAATGCAAACGAAGAGCAGACTGATGATCCTGACAATCCTGACATAACCATGTCTTTTGATATTTGCCCCCAATAAATGGTTACGTAATGTGAATAACTGCATCAAAGTTGTCAATGCCAATCCCCCAGCTAGGTGTGAGCTTTGTTTTGCTTACGAGGTCATATCTTCTAGCTTTGCAACCTTCCATAGAATGCATGTGCCCTGCACTTCAGCATAAATTGTGGTTTATATCTGTTATTTTTTTTTTTTAATTGGGTTCAGAATCCCAGCTGAGCTGTAAATGGCCAAGCTCTGAAGGGCCAGTTTAACCTACAACCCAAGTTAAGCTAGACTAAAAACTTAGACTTGGAGGTCCTATTGGGTCCTACCTCAGGGTTGCTGACTCGATGTGGGCCTATCTTAGGCCTCAGTTGCATAAAATTAAGATAAAAAACAAAAGGGGCACTATTTATGGTCTTCTTTCTAAACCTTGCAACAACACAACCTGCGCTATTGCACAATGCAACAATCTTGCATCTAAACAACCAAACTTAATTGCAAGAGAGCTCTCTAAGACCACGCCCTGTAAGTGCCGCATTCAACAAATGAGTAGGAAGGACGCGCAGTGCCCCAAAAAAATTATACTACAAGAATGCCCAAACAATGATGCCGCAAGAGCCCAAAAATGCTAGCTCTAAATTAAGTGAATTTTTCACTAACCTTACAATTATGAGATGGATATATATATTAGGGTAGGTTGATTTTGGAACTGTGATCTTGGACTAGTCTAGATAGAAAGGTATTAATGTATAAAAAACGTTGCACCAACTCATATTTGTGAAAATGATTGTATTTTTTAGGATTGTTAATTATTTTTAAGTTGTAACATTGCCGAATTTTA